>RCUC01066299.1:0-116410 GCA_003697995.1 Taxidea taxus jeffersonii
ATATAATATTAATATATGATATTAATTATATTAATATATGATATTAATATAGTAATTATATAATTAACATATTAAATGAATTGTATATTAATATATATTAATATATACATATATAACATATATATGGCTAGGAAATATTCTAATATATTAATAATAATATGTATAAATACATATTAATATATCAAATAATACATATCAATTATATATAATTGATATAATATATTAATAATTATATATTTATATTAATATTAATTGATTATTAATTGATTATATATGTGCCACATCTTTTTTATCCTTTTATCCATCAATGGCAACTTAGATTGTTTCCATATCTTGGCTATTGTAAATAATGCTTCAATGAACATAAAGGAGCATGTATCTTTTCAAATTAATGTTTTTGTTTTCTTCAGATGGATATCCAGTAGTACTAGTCTGTAGTAGTTCTATTTTTAATTTTTGAGGAAACTCCAGACTGTTTTCAATTGGCTTCAATTTTCAATTCAATTTTCAATTTCAATTTCAATTTCAATTCAAATTTTGATTCAATTTTCAACTTCAGTTGGCTGCAACATTTTATATTCCCGTCAACAGTGTAAAAGGCTTTCCATTTCTCTATATCCTCGACAACACTTGTTATTTCTTGTCTTTTTCACAGCCATTCTGATGGGTGTAGGTGATATCTCACTGTGGTTTTCATTAGCATTTCCCTGAAAATTAGTGATGTCGAGCATCTTTTCATGTGCCTGTTAGCCATCTTCTTTGGAAAAATGTCTGGGCAGATCTTCTGCCCATTTCTTAATTGGATTGCTAGGGGGTTTGTTTGTTATTGAAATATCTTCTCCCATTTATTTGTTGATGATTTCCTTCCCTGTGCAGATGCTTTTTAGTTTGATGTAGTTCTGTGTGTTTGCTGAAAACACCATCCTTTTCCCGTTGTATATTCTTGCCTCTTTTGTCATGAAATAATTGTTCATGTATGCATGGGGTTTATTTCTGGGTTACTTACTCTGTTCTATTAATCTATGTGTCTGTTTTTATGCCAACACCATACTGTTTTGATTACGATAGCCTGTAATATAGTTTGAAAGCAGGGAGTGTGACACCCCTGACTTTGTTATTCTTACCCAAGATTTCTTTTGGAAATTTGGTGTCTTTTGCAGTTCTATACAAATTTTCAAATTATTTGTCCCAGTTCTGTGAAGTATGTCATTGGAATTTTCATAGGGATTGCATTGAATCTGTAGATTACTTTAGGTAGTATGGACATTTTAACAATATACATTCTTCCAATCCATGAAGATGGAACATATTTCGATTTGTTTGTGTCTTCTTCAGTTTCTTTCTTCAATATCTTATAGTTTTCAGTGTGCAGGCCTTTCACCTCCTTGGTTAAATTTATTCCTAGTTCTTATATTCTTATTTATTTATTTATTTATTTGACAGACAGAGATCTCAAGTAGGCAGATAGGTAGGCAGAGAGAGAGGAGGAAGCAGGCTCCCTGCTAAGCAGAGAGCCTGATGCGGGGCTCGATCCCAGGACCCTGGAATCATGACCTGAGCTGAAGGCAGAGGCTTTAACCCACTGAGCCACCCAGGCGCCCCTCTTATACTCTTTTTGACATAATTGTAAATGGGATTATTATCTTAATTTCTCTTTCTGTTTCTCTTTCTGTTATTAGTGTATAAAAATGCAACAGATTTTTGTGTATTGATTTGTACCCTACAAACTTACTAAATTTGTTTTACTGTGTGTACGTGTGTGTGTGTGCATGCACGCTAACAGCTTTTGGTGGAGTCTTTAGGGTTTTCTATATATAGCATCATGTGATCTACAAACAGTGACAGTTTTGCTTCTTCCTTTCTTATTTGGATGTTTTTTATTTCTTTTTTCTTGTCTAATTGCTATGGCTAAGACTTCCAGTGCTATGTTGAACAAGAGTCGCAATATCCTTGTCATGTTCCTGATCTTGGAGTAAAAGATTTCAGCTTTCCAACATTGAGTATGATATTAGCTACAAGCTTTTATATATGGCCTACATTATGTTGACGTACATTTTCTCTGTATCCACTTTGTTGAGAGTTTTTTTTTAAAGATTTTATTTATTCACTTGTGAGAAAGAGAAAAACAGTGAGCATAAGCAGAGGGGTGGGAGAGGCAGAGGGAGAGAGAGAGGCAGACTCCCCACTGAGCCAAGAGACTGACTTGGGCCTTGATCCCTGGACCCCAGGATCATGACCTGAGCTGAAGGCAGACGCTTAACCACCTGAGATCATAACCTGAGCCAAAGGCAGATAATTAACCATCTGAGCCACCCAAGCAACCCTAGAACTTTTATCATAAATGAATGTTAAATTTTGTTAAATGTTTTTCTGCATCTATTGAGATGATCATATGATTTTTATTCTTTATTTTGTTAATGGGCTATATCACACTGATTGATTTGCAGACACTAAACCATCCATGAATCCCTGGAATAAATCTCATTTGATCATGGTATATGATTCTCTTAATGTATTGTTGAATTCAGTTTGCTAATACTTTGCTAAGGATTTTTGCATCCATATCCATTAGGAATATTGGACCTATAATCTTTCCCTGTCTTGTCTTTTTCTTTTCTTTTTTTTTTCTTTTCTTTTCTTTTCTTTCTCTTTTCTGGGGGGTATCTTTGTTTGGCTTTCATATCAAAGTAATGTTGGCCTCATAAAATGAGCTTTGAAGCATTCCCTCCTATTCACTTTTTTGGGAGATATTGAGAAGGATAGCTATTAATTTTTCTTTGAATGTTTGGTAGAAGTCACCAGTGAAACCATCTGGTCCCAGACTTTTCTTTGTTGGGAGGTTTTTGATTACGATTCAATCTCCTAGTTACATTTCTAGGAATTTATCCATTTCTTCTAGGTTGTCCAATTTGTTGGTATATAATTTTTCATAGTAGTCTTATAATCCTTTGTATTTCTGTGGTGTCAGTTTTAACTTCTTTCATTTCAAAACCACAATGAGATGTCACCTCACACTGGTCAGAATGGTTAGTATCAAAAAGACAAGAAATAACACGAGTTAGAGAGGATGTGGAGAACAGGAACTTTCATGCACTGTTGGTAGGAACGTAAACTTGTGGTGCAGCCACTATGGAAAACAGTACGGAGGTTCCTAAAAAAATTAAAAATAAAAATACCATACAATTCAGTAATTCTGTTGTTATTTACCCAAGAAAATAAAAATATTTCTGATTTTGTTTATTTCAGCCCCCCTCTCTTTTTTTGTTGGTGAGTCTAACTAAAGATTTCTTAATTTTGTTTATGTTTTCAAAGAACCAGCTCCTAGTTTCATGGATCTTTTCTATTGTCTGTTAATTTCTATTTCCACTTATTTCTGCTGTGATATTATTTTTGTCCTCCTACTAACTTTGGGCTTCATTTATTCTTTTTTCTAGTTCCTTTATGTGTAATGTTAAATTGTTTGAGATTTCTCTTGTTTCTTGAGATTGGGTTATGCTATGAAGTTGATTGCTATGAACTTTCATCTACTAACCTTTGGTGCATCCTATGGATTTTTGCATGTTATATTTCTGCTTTCATTTGTCTCTAGGTACTTTTTTTTCCCTTTAATTTCTTCTATGACCCGGTAGCTGTTCAGTAACATTTTGTTTGGTCTCCACATACTTGTAGTTTTTCCTGTGTTCCTCTTATAATTGATTTCCAGTTTCATACCATTGTAATCAGAAAAGATGTTTGATATGATTTCAATCTTCTTGAATTTATTAAGATTTTTTTGTGGCCTAAAATGGGATCTATGCAGGAAAATGTTCTATATGCACTTGTGCTGCTGTTGGATGGACTGCTTAAGTCCATCTTATAGGTGTAATTCAAATCCAAAGTTTCCGTATTGATTTTCTGTCTAGATGATCTACCCATTGATATAAGTGGAGTGCTAATGTCCCCTACCATTATTGTATTTCTGCCAGTTTCTTCCTTTAGGCCTTAACAGGCCTTGCTTTGTACATTTTGGTAGCCCTATGGTGGGTGCATATATATTTATAAATGTTTTATCTTTTTGTTAGAATGACACCTTTATCATTATGTAGTGTTCCTCTTTGTCTTCTATTAGAGATTTTGTTTAAAGACTATTTTGTCTCATATGACAATACCTACAGCAGCTTTCTTTTTGTTTCTATTTGCATGGAATATCTTTTTCCATTCCTTCACTTTCAGTCTATGTTCTTACCTCTGAAGTGAGTCTCCTGTAGGGAGAGTATAAATAAATGGGTCCCTTTTATTAAATCCATTCAGCCACTCTATGTCTTTTGATTGAAGAATTTAGTCCATTTACATTAAAATTGTTGATAAGTATGTACTTATTGACATTTTGTTAAAATTGTTTTCTGCCTCCTGTTATAGTTCTTTGTTCCTTTCTTCTCCTTCTCTCTTCCCTTGAAATGTGATAATCTTCTCTAGTGTTATGTTTAGATTCCTTTCTCATTTTCTTTTCTGTATCTACTCTAAGTTTTTGCTTTGCAGTTAACATGAGACACACATTTATCATCCTATGTATATAACAGTCTATTTTAAGTTAATAGTAATTTAAATTTGAACACATACCTAAACTCTACATTTTTAGTTCCCCCAGGTTTGTTTTTGATGTCATACTTTACATCTCTTTTTAAATGTATCCCTTAACAAATTATTGAAGGTTGGGTTAATTTTACTACTTTTGTCTTTTAGCCTTCATAGTAGCTTTATAAGAGATTAATCCACTACCTTTACTATATATTTATTTCTTCTAGTAAGATTCTTACTTTCATATATTTTCTTAATTAGGGCCATTTCTTTTCTCATAAGGTCCCTTAACATTACTCATAAGGGCAGTTTAGTAGTGATGAATTTGTTTAGCCTTTGTTCATCTGGAACTCTATCTCTCCTTCAATTCTGAATAATAACTTTGCTAGGTAGAGTATTCTTGCTTGGAACTTTTTTCCATCTAGCACTTTGAATATGTCTTACCACTCTCTCTGACTTGTAAAGTTCCTGCTGAAAAATCTGATGATAGCCTTATGGGAGTTCCCTTGTATGTAATAAATTGTTTTTCTCTTACTGTGTTTAAGACTCTCTTTTTATCTTTGACTTTTGACATTTTATTTTATTTTTTTTTAAATATTTTATTTATTTATTTGACAGAGAGAGAGAGAGAGATCACAAGTAGGCAGAGAGGCAGGCAGAGAGAGAGAGAGGAGGGAAGCAGGCTCCCTGCTGAGCAGCGATCCTGACGCGGGGCTCGATCCCAGGACCCTGAGATCACCACCCGAGCCGAAGGCAGAGGCTTAACCCACTGAGCCACCCAGGCGCCCCTGACTTTTGACATTTTAATTAATGTGTCTTGGTGTGGACCTCTTTGGGTTCATCTTATTTGGAACTCTGGGCTTTCTGTACCCAGATGTCTGTTACCACCTCTAGGTTAAGAAAGTTTTCAGCTGTTATTTCTTCAAATAAATGTACTGCCCCTTTCTCTCTCTTCTCCTTCTGGGACCCCTACAATGTGAGTGTTACTCCACTTGATGTTGTCTCATAGGTCCCTTAAGATATCTTCACTTTTGAAAATTCCTTTTATTTTCCCACTCTGAGTAAGTTCCATTGCTTTGTCTTCCAGTTCATTGATTCATTCTTCTGCTTCATCCAGTAAGCTGTTAAACCCTTCTAGTGTATTTTTCAATTCAGTTATTGTATTCTTCAGCTCTGTGACTTCTCTTTGTTGCTTTCTTATATTTTCTATCTGTTGAAGTTCTTATGTGTTCATCCATTCTTCTCCCAAGTTCAGTGAGCATCTTTATGACTCTTTGAACTCTATATCAGGTAGATTATTTATCTCCATTCATTAAGGTCTTTTTATGAGGTTTTGTCTTGTTCTTTCATTTGGAACTTATGTCTCTGTTTCCTCATTTTGTTTGATGCTCTGTTTCTATGTATTAGGTGAAAATCTTGTGTTGAAGGAGTGACATTGTGTAAGCGATTAATCTCATTGTTCAGCCTTGCCCTAGCTCTTGGAGGTCTCTTGAACCTTTGTGATTGCCTAAGTTGCCTGATTTACTCTCAATATGCCCCTGTTGTTGAAGGTATGTCAAGACCTGTCAGTGTTATAAGGGGAGGAATTTCATTTAGCCTGTAGTTTCAGGCTGAATGGAAGCCAGACCCTCAGGCAGCAGCTTTTAAAGTAGACAAATACACAGTCCTGTGGGGTCACAGTTGTAATCCTTGCTGGCCTCCAAACCAGGAGATCTGGAGGTGTCCCTTGTACACAGTTGTAAAAACTAAGGTTCCAGACAAATGTATAAGTTTCTTTTTGGGAAGTTCTCAAGCTGCAGCAAGGCCAAGGAGGTGAACAAGGATATTGTCTTCCTGCTTCCATTCCCTAGAAGCACCTCTTTAGTCTCCAGATATGTGAGAAACCTGAAGCCTCTCCCTCAAGCTGAGTAAATAGGACTTTTTTACAGGAAGACTGGGGTTATGTTTCAGTCTGCTGTCTGTGAAATGCCTTGGGGGTGATGGCCTGCCAAGAACTGTCTTTCCAATTGTTGCATTCCCAGGGAATGATGTTTGCAAGTTATGAAACATACTTTAAGGAAGCAATCATGTTGACTCTCAGTTTGTGCAAAATTTTAAGGATATAAAGATCTACCCTTCCCCTTTGCACAATTGGTGTTCCAGGTAATGAAAATCTAAATAAATCTAAAAATGACGGACTCAATTCAGTATTGATTCATTTTTCTGTTCTTTAATAACACATTAAGAGCCATGTAGATTGTCAAATATGTCATGGTGTATTGGACTAAACAATGGATTCAAGAAAGGAAATCTGGGGTTATTTAACTGTCCCTATTAACTACATAGCTCCGTGATCTTTGACAAGTTCATTAACATCTCTGGGTTTCTGGGGTGTTTTTTCACCATAAAAAAGCACTTGGAAAGTGGTGAGAATTTGGATTAAATTCCTTTTCCCTCTACAAGCTCTGAAAATCTGTAAGTATCAGAGCTCATTTTGCCATTTTGAATATTTGATCTTTTTTCTCTTAAATTACAATTAGTGGAATCAGATCATCTGTAATGACAACTTTATAGCTACTAGTCTATTCATACAATAACATACATGATTACATTTTTAAATGCCTTGTAAAAATTCAAGGCAAATGCTTATTGTATTGAATCAATAAATCATTCAGAAAAGAATTTCATATTAAAAAGTGTATCCAAGTACTGAAAAGACAAAGGTATCACTGAGGTATACAGACATAGTAACATAAGGAAGCAATGAATACCTCCTATAGTTAGGACAACTCTTAAGCTAGGTGGCCTCAGTAGGAGATTTCTTGATGAGAAAAATTCATAGCAGTGTTTTGAAAGGACAAGCCCTGGTCAGATAATAGGATAGGGTGATTATTTGAAGTAAATTCATCCCCTCCTCTTTACCTTCATTACTATCATCCTAGTTGAAGTCACTATCATTTGTTGCCTTAACTAATTGAGTAGGCCCCTAGCTGGTATCCCTCCTTATGCATTTGCCCACAAACTATCCTCTATTTATGACTCTAAATTATATTTTTAAAAATAAAATATCAAGCTTTGCTGCTTGAGACTCTTAAATGGCTTCCCTCTGCACTTGGAAAATTTTCAGAAAAAAAAAATCTGGGGGTGCCTGGGTGGCTCACTCAGTTAAGCGTCTGCCTTCTGCTCAAGTCATGATCCCAGGGTCCTGGGATGGAGCCTCATGTCAGGCTCCCTGATCAGTAGGGAGTCTGCTTCTCCCTCTCCCTCTGCCCCTATCCCTGCCCTTGCTCACTCACTCTCTCTCTCTCTCTCTCTCAAATACATAAGTAAAATCTTAAAACAAAAAAGAAAGAAAAACAAAATCCAAACTCTTTTCCATATCCCAGGAGGATCTGCATGACCCCACTTTTGCCTACCTCTCTGCCTTAATTTCACAGCATGTTCTTCTCTCTTGCTCTCTGCATTCCAACCATACTGACCTTTTCACGCCTCAGATTTGCCATAATTCATTCTGTTACACAGTCATTACACATGCTGTCCCTGCTTTATGGAATGACACCCTTTCTTTTTTTTTTTTTATCTAGTGAACATCCGTTCTTCAGATCTTAAGTTGAAGTCAGTTCCTGAGGAAAGCCTTCTCCAATTCGGTTGATTTCTTCTCCTTTGTGCTCACAGCACAACAAAGAGCTCTTTCCTCATAGTATGCCCTACTGTTTATAACTATACATTTGTTTGACTGAATCTGTCTTTCTCATTTGACAGCAACTTCTTGGAAGGCTAAACCAGATCCACCTTCACTATTATACATCTCCTATGTAACACATAGTAGGCAACCAACATATTTATGGTATATTTTGAGTGAATAAATTAATGGATTGCTTTAAAGACAAGGACTGGGTCTTATTGCCCAGTGCTTAACAAAGTACTCGACATTTAGTCTGTATTCAATAAATGTTCATTAGAATATGAATGGTCCTGAAACCAAAGGAAGTTGGATTATTTTCCTAGTTATACAATTGTCAGGCATCACCATAAATGTGTTTCTAGAAACCTCTTTATTGTATTTGTTGGGGTGAGTAAAAGATTGCTTATCAGAGCACGTCTTACAGACAGACTGTGAAGTCTAGGAGTTGAGCAAGAAATTCTCATCCCCAAAAGCCTGCTCCCATTCCCCTTCCTAACCCACAACCTGATTTTAACTGTCTATGAGCAGCAGCACAGATGAAAATACTTACACTACAAAGCAAAAGAAAAAAAAAAAGAATAAGATTGTGATGATGTGTTTTTCCAATTTATTTAATTTAAATTATTAATTTCCAATTAATTTATTTCTTTTTTCATATTATAGTCAAAAGGCTGATTTATGAGTTTATATACATTTGTGACATCACATCATTGAATCCATTTGCCCAAACCCACCCTCTCCCCAGGGTTCTTTACAACACCTTCTTGGAGATGCAAGTTTCTTTGTCAATTGAAAAAAACAAAAGAAAAGAAAAGATGCAGACAATTTTGGAAGACCAGAATTGCCAGTCTGTTGAGATATCTTTATATGTGAACTCAATTACATTTGGATCATTAAAACTGATCGCAATAAAATTAATTCATGCTAGAGATAATACTCACCTTTAACTTAATGCTTACGCTATTTCAGAAACTGAATTAAGTGTTTTGCAATTATCATCTCTAATCCTTATAACAATCTTATGGGGTAGATATATTTTATTTAACTTCGTGCTTACAAATAGGAAACCTTAAGGGTAGAGATGCTAAAGTACTTTCTGAGTCACAATTTGAATGGGTTCTCTAGCTACAAACACAAAAAGACACTGTTACTGCCAGGTTGCTTATTGGGCATCCGCTTATTTCTTGTTTAGTAATTTGACTCCTGTCTCACCCTCCTCCCCTCCCAATCCATAAAACAATGTTTATTTTTGCCTCTCATTGTCACTGCTTTGGTAACCTACCTCCCATGTGAATGACTATACCAAAGAATTATTCTGAACCACTCAGAGACGTGATCTCATCATGGATGGCTTTTAATTTCATGTTTTTGTCCTAACAAGGCAGTAAATTATATGTAATATTCATGTCTCTTTCACAGTAAACACTGAAAAAGAGAGAGAATCGTGTGGTTCAAAGAAAAGAACTCATGTCTGCGATTCTAGCTCCCAGTCCTCCACAAACTAGGTGTATCATCTTAGGCAAACCACTTAACCTAGCAGCTTCTCAATTTCAGATCTGAACAAGTCACAGATAGGTATGTGGGAATAGAAATATATTTCAGGTCCCCTGAAAGGGACCCAGGTACCCCTAGGCCTCCTGAGACCACAGTTTGAGAACCAGTGTTTCACACCTATAAAGTGGCACAAAGAAAAATACGTAAGCAAGTGGCTTTGAATGTGATTGTATCTTAACTACAGTATTTTCCCATAAAAAGTCTATTATTTCCTACTTCCATCCTTACCTCCCACCGGCCCCATTACTAACAACACTAACACTGGCCCACCACACTTACCAACAATACTTCAAATGTTTTTACCCACAGCACAATTGGCCCTCTGAGATGACCTGGTAGAAAGCAGGAGAGCAAGATCCCTAAACAAAGGCTCCAAACTAATATTAATGAAGGCTGTTGATCAACATGCAAAGATAGAAAAAGAGCTAGGCAGTTAGCTAGAGATCTGAAAAGCCTGGAGTTTTGGGGGTAGGGGAGGGTGGGAAGGAATGGAACACAAACTAGCACTTGATGCTAGTACTATGATTTGTTTTATGAATGTGAGCTCATAACGACCACAAGAGAGAGGTATTATGATCCTATTTTTTTATTTATTTGAGAGAGCAGAAGAGTGAGCATGAGCAGGGGGAGGGGCACAGAGAGAGGGACAAGTTGACTCCCTGTTGAGCAGGGAGCTGGTTACCAGACTGGATCCCAGGACCCTGGGATCATGACCTGAGCCAAAAACATATTTAATCCATTGAGCCACCCAGGCATCCCACTATTTCCTCATTTTAATAAGAAGAAAACTAATATTTACCATGCAAATATGTTTTAAGGATTAAAGATAATGTATGTGAAGCATTCAACAGATATTAGCTATTCTGTGTTATGGGTGAGAAAGAGGCAAGGAGAGGACTGTGTACCTAAGATGACATTCTAGCAAGTGGAAGACGAATGACCTGCACCACTGGGATCTGCCAGACTTGCCCAGTGCCACGCTGTAAAGCTACAAGACGCCAACATGCCTGGCACTTCAAATTGTTTATACCCAGCGCCTGCCCTAGAGTAGTTCCCCATGGAAATATGGATGCAAACGGAACAGGTAGACCAGCAAGCTTAGTAATACAGTGACCTCAGATTGACAGCGTTTGAGTGTCCTCGGCAAAAGAGAATTTTGAGCCCAGCACAGAGAAAATGACCTGGATCTGGAGAGGAATTAAGGGCGGCATCAAGCAAAAGCATAGAGGCAGGCATTAGGCACAGGCTTGTCCTTCCCGGCCACAGTGGCAGGTTTCTTTCTTTTTTTTTTTTTTAAAGATTTTATTTATTAGTTAGAGAGAGAGCGAGTACAGGCAGACAGAGAGGCAGGCAGAGGCAGAGGGAGAAGCAGGCTCCCTGCCGAGCAAGGAGCCCGATGTGGGACTCGATCCCAGGACGCTGGGATCATGACCTGAGCCGAAGGCAGCCGCTTAACCAACTGAGCCACCCAGGCGTCCCCAGTGGCAGGTTTCTGACCATTTTCAATCATATCCAGTGTATCTCGAGAGTCTTGCTTGACTGATGATCACAGTCCTTGAGAAGAGGACATGTCATTGCCTACGGAGCAACTCACCCCTGTAGTCTCAGTTCCACCCCTTGTGAGTTAGGAAATCCTGCTGGAGTTACTTCTGTAAGCCTCAGTCTCTTCGCTGGTAAAATACACACTATCACACCTGCCTTTCCCATTTCATGATATTTAACAGAGCACCAAGTGACACAAACTATGAGGTGTGATGTAAACATCAGGAAGCGTCACCAGGATGGTTTAAAAAACAAAACGACTATCTGCTCCCATCAGCTCTTCAAAAGGAGGGAAAACTACAAACCTTCAGAAAAGGGACTCCAAAGCCATGGGATTTGAAGGGAAACACACACACACACACACACACACCCCTCTGCTCTTTTCAAAATGTACTGCCATTTTCAGGAGGGACTTGAAAGGCCACTTTTGTGAAATAAACTGATAGGCTAGTAAGCGTCTACTCCAGGCTGTGCCAAAGAACTCATGGTCTCATTTAAAATACGCATTTTGTCCTTTTCAACAACAAAAAACCCCACATAGTTTGTCTTAAAGTGCACATCTCACTTTTACTACATTGAGAGAATCTGACTTGGTGCAGGGTTTCTTTGTTTGTTAAGGTATATTTGACAGAGAGAGCACAAGCAAGGGGAGGCAGAGGGAAAGGGAGAGAAGGAGACTCTTCAGCAAAGTCCCCACTGATGCAGGGCTCGATCTCACCACCCAGAGATCAGGACCTGAGCTGAAATCAAGAGACCCTCGCGTAACTGACTGAGCCGCCCAGGTGCCCCAACTTGGTACGGTTTTAAACACAGATGAATTTTGTTTGTAGCCTCTCGGATTCACTCTCATCTAGTTATCAAACATCTTCTCTACCTCCACTCCTAAACTTCAGCTTCAAATCTAAACAGTGCTTTAAGGAAAACATACTGTGTATATTTGAACTAACTGAAGAAAAAAATGTCAGAGCATGCTCTATATGGTAAAATATAGAAGACAGCAGAAAGAAAGAATAACAGGAGGAAGAAAAACAAAGAAAAGAAAAGAAAGAAGAGAAAAGAAAAAAGAAAGGCAGGCAGGAAGAAAACAAGTAGAAAGGAAGAAAAGAAGATAAACCATTTAAACAACAAAACTTAAAGATTAAATTTACCTATTAGAAAACAAAAGTCTTCACATTGGGTTAAAAATCAAAATCAAAATCAGAGGCACCTGGGTGGCTCAGTTAAGCATTTGGGCTCTTGATTTCAGCTCAGGTCACGATCATGGGGTCATGAGATTTTGGCTCAGGTCATGCTCTCAGGGTTGTGAGATTCTCTTTCTCCCTCTCCCTCTCCCTCTCTCCCAGCTCACACTCTCTCTCTAAGATAAATAAATAGGGGTGCCTGGGTGGCTCAGGTGGTTAAGCAGTTGCCTCTGCTCAGGGCATGATCCCAGGGTCCTAGGATCAAGCCCCACATCGGGCTCATTGCTCAGTGGGGAGCCTGCTTCTCCCTCTCTCTCTGCCTGCTTCTCTGCCTACTTGTGCTCTCTACCTCTCTGTCAGATAAATAAATAAAACCTTTTTTTAAGATTTTATTTATTTATTTGACAGAGAGAGACCACAAGTAGGCAAAAACACAGGCAGAGAGAGAGGGAGAAGCAGGCTCCCCGCTGAGCAGAGAGCTCGATGCGGGACTCGATCCCAGGATGCTGGGATCATGACCTGAGCCGAAGGCAGAGGCTTAACCCACTGAGCCACCCAGGCGCCCCAAATAAAACCTCTTTAAAAAAATAAGTAAATAGGGATGCCTGGGTGGCTCAGTGGGTAAAGCGGCTGCCTTCAGCTCAGGTCACGATCCCAGCATCCTAGAATCGAGTCCCACATCCGGCTCCTTGCTCGGCAGGGAGGATGCTTCTCCCTCTGCCTCTGCCTACCACTCTGTCTGTCTGAGCTCTCTCTCTCTCTCTAATAAATAAATAAATAAACAAAATCTTAAAAAAATAAGTAAATAAATAAAATGTTAAAAAAAATCAAACAGTGGCCAAAAATATGAATAATTATTAGATAAAAGCACATTCTAGGTTTTAAGCAGCGTGCAAAGCACTGTATGTACACTAAACTGTATAAACTTCATAACAATCCGTGACCTGGGCTCAACTGAATGATGAAGCAGGGAAGGATTATGCAGTTTGCCCAGGGCCACAATCAGTAAAAGGTAGAGTCAGATTTTTAAATCCTGTTTGCCAGTGGATGGCAGCTACACCTGTGGTGAGCGCAGCATAGAGTATAGACATGTCAAATCACTTTGTTGTACCCCTGAAACTAGCATAACATTGTGTGTCAACTATACTTCAATAAAAAAAGTAAATTTAGGGACACCTGGGTGGCTTGTTGGTTAAGCGGCTGCCTTCGGCTCAGGTCATGATCCCAGCGTCCTGGGATCGAGTCCCACATTGGGATCCTTGCTCGGCAGGGAGCCTGCTTCTCCCTCTGCCTCTGCCTGCCTCTCTGTCTGCCTGTGCTCGCTCTCTCTCTCTTTCTGACTAATAAATAAATAGAATCTTAAAAAAAAATTTTAAAAAAGTAAATTTAAAAAATCATGTCTGTCAACTGCATAAGGATAAATGAAATAAATGAGAACAATAACAAGGTGATTTATTAGATATTGAACATTGCGCCTTACACATTAAAAGTGCAACTTCCTTCTGATTAGGTGGTGATCATTTCCCCAAAGCACAAAGCATATAGATCCCATTCTGTGACCACAATGCAGTAAAAGCAGAAGTCAACCAAAATTCCAGAAAACTGAATTATGAAATTAAGAAATGCATATCTAAGTAACTTACTGTTCCAAGAAGAAAATTAAAGATACTATAATTATACCGATAACTTTGAAAAATAATTACCAAGATTTAGAAATCCAGAGATTTTTAAAACAATATGTCAAAAGTATGGAATATTCCCATAGCTCTCCTCACAATAATTCATGGCTATAAATATTCTTCTTATTAAATATGAAGAATGAAAGCATACATTACTTAGCCTATAACTCAAAAAGCTAGCAAAGGACAAAACAGAGCCAAGGAAAACATAAATAAAGAATTAGTAAAGATTAAATCAGAAACTTATGATTTAGGGACCAGAAGAAATAACCAACACCGCAAGAGATAGTTCTGTGAAAATGTAATAAAATATATAAAGTTCTGGCTGCTCTGGCCAAGTGTAGTACAGAGAAGTACTTTACCTCATATATGAGGTAAAGGATGACAAAGGTAATGTGAACATAGCTATGGAAACAATTAAAAATGAAAAGATAAAACATCTAGAAAAATTCAATAATAAATGCAGAAAATTCTACCAAAAACATTAAAAAGAATTTCATAAGTATAAATAAATTTAAATATATACCTTATACCTTGTTCAGGGGCAGGAAACATAAACCCTTAAAATAATCTATACATTTAACATTTCCCAATAAAATTACTACAAGGATATTTTTGGAACCAGCTAAGCTGCTTTTCAACGTCAAGCACACACACACACACGAACATGAGGATAGCCAGGAGAATATCCAAGATAATCCTCACCAGAGTGATTACCTGCCTTAGCAGAGTTTTTCAAATGTGTTACGAAGCTCCAGTAATTAAAACATTTTCACACCATTAGAGAAGATACAGACACAGTCTTGAAACCTTAGAGAGAGAGTCCCAAAATAGATGTTAATGACTTGGGAATTTAGTACGGGATGTGATATTTAAAGTCAGTGGTAAGTGGTGGTATATCGACTATTTTGGGACAACAGACTAGCTGGTGGGGGAGCCTATCTTCAACAGAACCTAATCCTATGTGTTTACTCAGCTTTGACAGCGTAACTGGTGACTGACTTCTCCCAGCCCACAGCACTGGGTTGTCACAAGCCACCAAAAATCCACTGTAAGCTAGACATTATGTGGCATGGTCAAGGAAAATGTCCGAAGAGCCATGCCTAACCCTGATTTCACTCGGACAGTAGGGGTTGTGACTAAGTGTTTGTATAGTCAGGGTTTTACTGAGAAACAAAACCAATGGGAGATCTATATCTATATATGTATCTATATCTCCAATAATTACATGATATATATCATATGTATGATACAATCTAATAATATATATTAGATATAATCCAGTAGTGTGTATCTATTGGATATAGATATATATCTAGTATATCTGTGACATCTAATATATATCAGAAATTGGCTCATGCTAGCATAGAGGCCAAGAAGTCCCATGATCTGCCATCTGCAAGCTGTAGACCCAGGAAAGGGTGTGGTGTGATTCATTCAGAGCCTGAAGTCAGAGAACCAGGAGAGCCAATGGTTTAAGTCTCAATCTGAGTCCAAAGGCCCAAGAACTGGGAACAAGTGATGATACAGGAAAGGAGAAGATGGATTTTCCAGCTCATCCATAATAATCATAACGAGCAAATTTCCCCTCTCTCCTCCTTTTTGTTCTATTCTGGTCCACAACTGGTTGGCTGGTGTCCACCCATCATGGTGATGAGAGGCAGGGTGAGGTGAGGGAGACCCCCTTTACAAAGTCTATCAACTCAAGTACTAATCTCTCCCAGAAACAGCCTCACAGACACACTCAGAAATAATGTTTTTGCAGCTATCGGGGCATTCCTTCACCCAGTCAAGTTGACACATGAAACTAACCATGACAATGGCAGGCTAAAGCCTTTGGATAGGATGGCTGTACATCCCTTGTAGCCCTGAGCCCAGGGCTGGGCATGGCCTATGAAATTCATAATGGGATTACATCTAAACCGAAGTTTAATCTCATCATTCCACCTAACACAAATGTGAAAACGATTGCATCTATGTCCAAAACTAGTTAGGAAAACTTGATTAAAAGCAGTGCCTGGCTATTGGAATTCTTTATGTATCGAGCCCCACAAAACCCATTACATATATGAGTACACCCTTCTTGTCAGGAGAGAACTGAGAAAATAGGGTTTAGACGTTTGAGGGGTATCAGAAAGGCTTGGATTAGAGAATTGTTTTACTCTCTTCCAACCTCGTCTTTATCCTGTTTTCACCAATACCTTTGTGACTTGGGTTCCGTGCACATGTTTCAGGGAGAAAGAGTACTGGTGGTAACAGTCTTTAACTACTTCAACGACCATGATGGTTCTTCATCACTGAGTTGATAAACAGTACTACCCATGGCCATCCACTTACTCAGCTAGATGGCCGAGGCTCACTCAAGTCACAATACAGCCGTGTTAATAACATCATATGGAGTTTCAAGTTGTAAGAAGTAGGGGGTCACATGGCATTTGATTAAAAATTTAGTGAGAAGGAAAAAAAAAACTGGTTTCTTCCTGTCTTCTTTAAGCATTTTCTAATATCCCTTCTTTAGAAGCTCCACACTACTGTGCTACCATGTCCCCTCCCCAGCACTGGGCCGAAGTGAACTATTTGTGGTTCCCCTAATAAAACAAAGCAGCTGGTCTTAATCCAGTTAACCAGGAACCACGTGTATTATGGAACAAAATCACACTGAAGTGTGGCTAGTTCCCCCAGAGGTATACTCATTTTCCGAATATATGTCTCCCAGCCACGATTCAGGTAGGAAGACCAATTAAAGTAACAATGCAGTGGGAAGAAGGAGACAGAATCTAGGGCAGGAAAGCAACCACAGGCAGGCTGGGCTTCCCTGAGAAGTTGTCTTGGAGCATGTTCTAAACTGTCCTGCTCTTCACAGCTGAACCTGAATCATTCCTAAACATTCTTAGATTTTTTCATGGCCCCCCAGTGAGTAAACAACATCAGGATTCCAGCCTCCAAGTAGAAGGTCAAGGATTGGAGTCCTCGTTTCCACATTTCTTTTGTCAGTTGGTTATTTCAAAGTCTGGGCTCACCTGCCTTTGTGCTAAGAGCTGCCACACTAGCGTTAGCCATTCTCTTTCTTATTTCTGATGTTTTTTTAACGTCTTTGACCCCAGACAGTTGATTTCCTATGGCCCCGGTTTCCAAGGATCGTATTTATGCATTTGATAAAAGGGCAGTGCCAGTAAAGCTAAAGCAAACAAATATTAAGAACAGAACGCACGCAATGCAGAAAAGCAAGCTGAACGAATTCCTTTCTTCTTGTCTGGGTGGGAATGCGGGTGGGAAGAAAAAAAGAGGAGCGGTGATATTTTGGTCTCAACAGCATTTCATTTCTTTGGAAAGGGAAGCAGGGGTCAAGGAAGGTGAAAGCCATACTTTCTCTCTGTCAGGCGACTTGTGACTTTACTGACGTGCTGTCCCCAGATGTCTGATGGCCTAGCCTCTTTGCTGTTGCTATATCTCATAACGTGTTGGCCTCACTCAGTGACTACTATGAAAAAGATGGGATGACTGGGACCGTGCAGAGAGCACACCATCAATCAAGAGTCATTTTTGACTGGAAAAGAGTAGGTTTCCAAATCTCTGGGAAGCGCATCTCGATAGGACATGAATAATTCATTTATTCTTAAAAACCATCTAGCCCTTCCCTAAAATGTAGTTTATTGTGTCCTGGATATCTTCAAAAACCGGCATACTTCTGATCAACTTTTCTGATCATGGTAACTTTGTTCTTCTACTTAGCAGAGTCCAATGAAGTTTTCTTTTTTTTTTTTCCCTCCACTCACTTCCTACAGGATCCAAATATAGCTCGAAAAAAAATTCTTCCCTGAGGAATCATTTTCTTGTTTTAGGAATCATTTTTTTTTCAATGAAGGACTTGGTCAGGAAGAAAGACTGACACTATTTTAGTAAAACTAATAAAATGAAACGAAGTCCTACTGCCCAAGATTAACAAGTTCAGGTGGACAGAAAGTTTCAAATACACTCTGATGAACCAAAAATCAGCATCTTAGAGCTGTAAAGCATTGGAATTGAAATATAAAATGATGATCCCTCTAGCCAAAATTTATCCCATTAATAAATTCCTGTAATATATGGTTTAGTACAATCTAGATTATACTAGTGTAACATAAAATATGTTATATTAATATAACACAATACAGTAGAATGTAGAAGAGTATAATATAGTATATTATAATATAATATAGATTACCTCTAAACAAGTTTCTCCTCTCTCTATCCCTCTACACACACACACACACACACGTACCCCTTTAAGATACTGAAAATTCATATTCAAAGCCACATGTTATTTCTTACTGAGTTTGAAAAAGCTTAATGTCACAATATTTACAACAAAAGTAGTTTCAGTGGGCATTCAGGACCTTCTTTGCCATTTCTGAAGGTAAATAGTTCTCTGTAACTTTTCAAAGTGCAAGCTTTGTGTGTTCCTGTCCATGAATGTTCTCAAGCACAGGTAGTATATTTTAGCAAAGAGTTTCTTATTTATTCCTGAAATTGCCTCTTTTCTGATTCTAACTTAATCTGGATTGATTTATGTGAAAGTCAGGTAAGCAGACATCCTGAGGTGAGAGCTATTTCAAGAAAAGGACAGTGAGAAAACAGATTTAACAAATTAGAGTCAATAATCACAGAGATGCAAAAGTTGACATGAAATCGAGCTGAGGAAAATTCTAGTTTACTCTGAATTCTTTTCAAGACCTTCTTGTATCATACAGCAATACTCTAACATGACGGGTTTTTCTTGAATGCAACACTGCATTTATTGTCAACAGTGTCAATTTCCAGAAACACATGAAACCCATCAGAATGAGAAGAAACATGGTCAATGATAAAGCAAACATTTTGTCTCCATACTGAGCTAGACTTGCATTAAAAAAAAGTCCCATTTGATTTAGCTGTGAATCAGACTCAATAGTCCATAGCAGCCTAATCAAGGACAAGAGACCTTGCTAAGAATTCAACCAAGATGGGGTATTTGCTATGTTGGACCACTGAGACAAAATCTGAGATAATGGGGCTCCAGGCTCCCACAACCATAGTATTTATTCTGTCTTCTTTGCCTCTGGAACAGCATTTCTCAAGCTGAAGTTTAGTGGCATTCTGCTTAAGAAATATTCCTCAAAAGATGTGTTCTCTGGTCACCCCTTGTTGCTCTTTTCCATGCTCTAGTCCCCACTGGACGTTCACTGCGCATACCAGCATATTTAAATTTCTAAGAATTCTTCCAGAAAAGAAACTTGCTTAGCCTAGCATTTGTCAAACCTATTTTACCACAGAAGTCAATATTTTTTTTCTTGTGATGCCAACTTACATCTCTTGGGATTATTATTTTATGAAAGACCTTCATAATGGATGTTGTGATGCACTCCAGATTCCACTTAAGGACTGAAGGCTTATTCCCCACCTTCTAGGAATGCTGGCTGACTGCACTCTGCTGCCAGTCCTCTCCAGAAATGTCATTAGCTAAAGAGAATTGCATCTCCCAAGTTCATAATCCCTTCCCAGGGACCACATGCATTCAGGACTGGTCAAGGCACAAGTAGAAAGCCTTGACAGCTCATCACAATGTGGGGCAACTCTAAAGGAAAATCCCAGTTTCTAAGCTCACTTTGGCATTGTCTGAGGCCTTTGTTGAGACTGTTTCACAGCTCAAATTCCCCCTGTGACCACTTTTGATTTCTTCCCTTCTTTTCTTATTTCCTTTCCTTCTTTTCTCTTCCCTTACATAGTTGAGCCCAACCTACAAAACATTTCAGGACACTTAGGTCTAATGAAGACTATTGATGGAAGGAGAGAGGGAATGCACACTAAGTCGTGTAGAAAAAAACCATTCCAGACTTGGGAAGATTTCTAGAAACCAGGGAGTGAGCGGTGAATGCCACTTATTTTATTTTAACCAGCATGGCATTGGAGTGCCCGCCGAGGAGTGCTAGGCTATATGAGGAATCCATAAGCCCAGCTGATTCCCCAGCATTTCTTGATTCTAAGCCAGGAATGTAGAAGCTGTGATGAAGGCCAAAGAAAATGTCAAACCTCTATCTTTCTTTAATAAAAATGATGACTTGAAACTATAAAAAACTAATGCCTTTCTTCTCTAGTCACTCCTGGCTTAATAATCTTGGCTCCAGCTCAACTAAAGTAATGAGTGTATATATGAAATTTATGTATAAATTTACATTTGTATTGGGATATATGTATTTAAGAATACTATCTCTACCTAAAATACAATTTATTAAGTATCAGGTCTATATTAGATATAATTCTTGCCTCCAGAAACCTATAATTTTGTTGAAAACAAAACTAGAAAGTATAAAGCATTATGCTTTTTGGTTGAGATCAGCAGCTTCTGAATGGGGTGTTGTGATCAGCTGTAAAGTGTGTCACAAATAATTTAATACTAATAAAAATGAATCAACATATGAAAGTTACTCTTTAACAAATAAGAGCAATTGTTGAGATAATTGCTTTAATAATACCACTCACTGAATCCAATATGCTTCCTTGAGTGGAAGAGAAAGAGAAAAGTTATTGTTAGTTTATCACAAATTGTTCATAATCCTCACTAAATCCATGGAAGTTTGTCTTACAAGTGAATCCATCAATCATATGTGACACCTGGGGGAGGACCTCTGGTTTAGATCATAAATGCAATAAATTTTCATAGACTGGGGAAGTCAGTTTGGACTAGAGGCATATAGGAAGGCTACTGAAATGATCCTTACTCTGTTAAGAATCTAGCAGAGCCAAAAGGGCTAGCCATGGCCATAAACTTGTATAACTTGTAGAAAATCTGGATCTGTAGGCTTGAAATATGGAGTGCTTTGGTTTAAGCCCACTAAATTTTAGCACAGGTTTCTTCTATATAAAATAAGATATTTAGCAAAACTTTTCATGTTGCCCTGCAATTGACAATGAAACTTCAAAGATGAAGAAAAGAATCTCTAAATATTTACACATTCTTAAGTGACCCAACAACACCTGGGTCCAAAACCTCTCATAAACACTTACAAAAAGTAGATGAACTGACCATAAAACCACCAGCCACTGCCCCAGACCTCTACTCCTTGGCCAATCCATAGAAAAACAGGGGAGTGGGAGATGAAAGTGAATTAGTAGGATTGTCAACACTGACAGTTTACAATACTTTTTCCCTTTTTTTCTCTATGTAGGAAAAACTGAGAATTACTCCCTCCCAAAGTCAAATGGAGGAAAGAGCCAAGAGAATAAGTGCTCCTGGGAGAAAACAAGGCTGTTACCTCATTTCCAAGCTGGATACTTGCCAAGCTATGAACTACAGTCCCATCTCTGCATCCATAAGAATGGAGTGGACCTTTATGAGGGATTCTTGGGAAAGCTTGATATATTTCTCTATGAGTTGAAATATATACATGAACACATAGGTGTTTCCTGCTTATTTTCTAGAGATTTCTGAAGGTGAAGGTTTTTCAAGAGTAGCTTGCAGCAGAAGAGTAAGAAAACACCGTGATATACTTTTCCAGGGAAGAGACTAGCTCCTGATGCTTGAAGTCCTGGAAGAGAACTTCAGTAGTACCCATGGCCCAGCCTGAGGAAAACAGAGATTAGAGGGAGATAGAGAGCCAAGAAATGTAATACCATGACAAAGAAGTAAAGGGTATGGACCATAATAAGCAAGGTCTTTTACAAGAGGCTTCTCTTCAGTAAAGGAAGCTAAGATGAGGCTGGACATGGCCCCCACCACCCCCAAGAAAATGGTACCAACCATCCAGGTAAAAGTGAAGGTCACTGGTAGAAGATGGAACCAGTTAAAGCCAGAGAAAATCCAGAAAGGCCTCTTTATAAACAGATGACCAGTTGTATAAGAAAAGGGCATCTGGTTGGCTCAGTCAGAAGAGCATGCCACTCTTGGGGTTGTGAGTTCGAGCCCCTTGTTGGGTGTAGATGTTACTTAAAATAAATAAATAAAACTTAAGAAGAAGAAAGAGGAAGAAGAGGAGGAGAAGGAGAAGAATCCTGCCATCTCTCTTATTCCCCCTCTTAAATCCAATGGTAGAAGAGTTTAGACCTTACAAGGGAACAGGATCCCAACTCCTCTCTAGCCCGGCCTTTCTGTCCAACTGCACTATACCCACATATCTTCTCTAAGTCCTCCAAACATAAGGGTAACCAGCAATGGATGAGGGAAGAATTTTACAGCAGACACAAGAGTGAAGGGTTAAACTGAACTGAGGGGAGGCTGTTGATTTTTTAAAAGTACTTCAAAAGTTAAGTAAGATTCCCAGAAAATTATAAAGAAAAAAGAAAGGAAATGTCCACAAAATAGAATGAAATCAAGGATAGGAAAGTCACATAAACATTTCACATTAGTCATCCACAGCACAACTACCAAAACAAGTTATGAGTATGCTCTATGGTGGTTAGCATAGTGCAAGACATGCAAGAAATGCACAATACGGGCTACCCAGATGGTGCGGTCAGTTGAGCATTAGACTCCCAGTTTCGGCTCAGGTCATGATCCCTGGATCATGAGATCAGAGCCCCACATCAGGCTCCCCACTCAGTGTGGAGGCTGCTTAAGATTCTCTCTCTCCCTCTCCCTCTGCCCCTCAACCCCCATACTCACATGCATTCTTGTTCTCTCTATATATAAAATAAATAAATAAATCTTTAAAAAAGAGAGAGAAATGCACAATAGCATGGGTTTGTTGATAAAGAAGAGAAGGCTTATATGCATGGAAGAATGAAACTTGACCACTCTCTTACACCATACACAAAGATAAACTCGAAATGGATAAAAGGCCTCAATGGGAGGCAGGAATCTATCAAAATCCTAGAGGAGACCATAGGCAGTAACCTCTTTGACATCAGCCACAGCAACTTCTTTCAAGATATGTCTCCAAAGGCAAAGGAAACAAAAGCAAAAATGAACTTTTGGAAATTCATCAAGATAAAAAGCTTCTGCACAGCAAAGGAAACAGTCAACAAAACAAAGAAGTAACCCATGGAATGGGAGACGATATTCGCAAATGACACTACAGACAAAGGGCTGATATCCAAAATCTATAAAGAACTCCTCAAATTCAACACACAAAACAGATAATCACATCAAAAATGGGCAGAAGACATGAACAGACACTTCTCCAAGGAAGACATACAAATGGCCAACAGACACATGAAAAAATGTTCATCATCATTAGCCATCAGGGAGATTCAAATGAAAACCACATTGAGATACCACCTTACACCAGTCAGAATGGCCAAAATCAACAAGACAGTAAACAGTGTGTGTTGGGGAGGATGAGGAGAAAGGGGAACCTTCTTACACTGTTGGTGGGAATGCAAGCGGGTGCAACCACGTTGGAAAACAGTGCGGAGATTCCTTAAGAAATTAAAAATAGAGCTACCCTATGACCCTGCAATTGCACTACTGGGTATTTACCACACAGATACAGATGGAGTGAACGGAAGGGCCATCTGTACCCCAATGTTCATAGCAGCAATGGCCACAGTCGGCAAACTGTGGAAAGAACCAAGATGTCCTTCAATGGACGAATGGATAAAGAAGATATGGTCCATGTATACAATGGAGTATTATGCCTCCATTAGAAAGGATGAATACCTAACTTTTATATCAACATGGACGGGACTACAAGAGATTATGCTGAGTGAAATAAGTCAAGCAGAGAGAGTCAGGTATTATATGGTTTCACTTACTTGTGGAGCATAAGGAATAACATGGAGGACATGGGGAGATGGAGAGAAGTGAGATGGGGGAAATTGTAGGGGGAGACAAACCATAAAAGACTGTGGACTCTGAGAAACAAACTGAGGGTTTTGGGGGGGTTGGGTGAGCCTGGTGGTGGGTATTATGGAGGGCACGTATTGCATGGAGCACTGGGTGTGGTGCATAAACAATGAATTTTGTAACACTGAAAAAAAATAAAATTAAATTAAATATAAAAAGAAGAAGAAGAGAGGGCTTAGCTGGAAGCAGGGCCAGGACAGACTGTACTAGCAAGAGGTAATGCTTCCCAGTGAGATGCTTTGTTCCAGCAGAGAAGGAAGAGGAGGATGGGGTAGGAAGTGGGTAGAGAGGAATAAAAGAGAGAATGAAAAAATATACTGTACAATGTAAATTATGGAGACAGGATAGGATGTGTTAAGGGGAATGCCACAGAATGGAGGCGTTAATGAGGGGAATGAAAACCACAGAAGAAAGTCGAAGGAAGAGAATGGACATAAAGAGTGCATAGAGGCAGCACGCTATGATAACTTGTATACACTTCAGTAAAATTGCAGATGAGATATGTCTAATGAAAGCAAACAAAATTTTATAAGAAAAGAGAGTAAAGGCCCTATACGAATCCCATGGAATGTTGTCCATGGGCATTTTGGGGTTTCCATGAGAACTAGAACAGATGGAACACCTGAGTGGCTCAGTCAGTTAAACATCTGCCTTCAGCTCAGGTCATGATCCCAGGGTCCTGGGATCAAGTCCCGAATTGGGCTCCCTGCTCAGCGGGGAGCCTCCTTCTCCCTCTGCCTGCTATTCCCCTTGCTTGTGCTCACTCTCTTTCTCTTTCTGATAAATAAACAAACAAATAAATAGATAAATAAATAAAATTGAGTAGGTCTGCTTACCCAGGCAGAAGGGACAAGAATGGAAATCCCCCTCAAAGTTGCATATACTCAATGGCGTACAAGTTCCACCTCAAAGTGGAGTTTATCCTACAGGTAGATCACTACAAAGACTCAAAGTTACAAAGATCTACATGCAAAATACAGAAAAGAACATGAAAGTGCAATTCATACATGATCTTGTGCAAAAAAAAAAAAGATGGCAAAGACAGAGACAGTAGGTCAATGAGAGAGAAAGACAAGAGAGAGGTGGTGTGAACACCTGATTTGATAAAGGGATGTGTCTCACAGTTTTGGTTCCATTCCCCTTGCTGAGGGGTTTCATGCTGCCGGGCTTTATACATGGAGGAAAGTATGAATCCAATATACCATTTATGATTCTGTGTTCCTGAATTACCGACCCAAGAAACCAATAACCCATAAAATCCAGAGAAAATGGGTATTGCCTGCTTCTCATCTGTTCTGTTTCCTACATAGAGAATTGTTTCTCTAAGAATGGATGCCGGGGTTTGTGCACATAGACTGGAATCTCATAGCAAACATTTACTGGGGCCCTAAATCACGTAATCAGACCCTGGACCTCTGGCTCTGTCTATGCATGCCAAATCTCAATATCTGAAAATATCCAAATATTCAACTGTTTTCCATTCTTCACCCAAATGCTTCATGTAGATACAGAATACACGCCTTTATTGAGCACCAGATTCCCAGGCTGAGTCAGAATGAGGAAACAAAAGAAATAGAAAATGTGATATTTGAGGAACTCAAAAGATACCTCAGTGAGCCTAGGACAGTTCTAGGCTTCTTGCTCCTGTGGGATTCTGGAGGTGGTATCCTACGCCTGCTTCTCTTAGATATAACACTGGTCATCTCCTAGCTCAGAAGCTAACACAAGCCAAGTGATCATTTACCCAGCTCTCTCTCTGACCCTAAATATCACTTGAACATCAAGGCCTATAGGGAAGTCTAAACCTTGGTTTTTTATCCTCTAGCTCTTTGCTATATAACCTGTGATTCATGAACCAATAGCACAGGTACTTCTGCAGTGTCTCTAAGAAATGCAGAATCCCAGGCTTCTACCTCAAACCCATTGAATCAGAACCAGCATTTTGACAAGATCCCCAGGTGATTCATCCTTACGCTCAACAACGTAGCTTGTCAAACCTCACCGAATCAGAACGGCTCCCAGATATTCAGTCTTGGATTGCTCCCAGATATTCAGTCTCAGATTGGGTGCAGGCATTTTTAAAAAAATATTTTTGGGGCACCTGGGTGGCTCAGTCGGTTAAGCGTCCAACTCTTGATGTCAGCTCAAGTCATGATCTCAGGGTCCTGAGATCAAGCCTTGCATCAGGCTCTGTGCTCAACGTGGCATCTGCTTGAGATTCTCTCTCTCCTTCTACTTCTGACCTGCCCCCCTCATGCACAGACTCTCTCCCTGTCTAAGATAAATGAATTTATAAAAAATATATTTTCAAAAGCTACAGCTGACTCTAAGATGCATCCAGTATTGAACATCACTGCGTGTTCCTGCTCACGTTACTCTGCATTCTACACTTTGGGAAGCAACTTTGGGTGAGAAACACCCTTTGCTCAGAAGGAAGCAAATGTGTCTTTGCTGTCGCTTGCATTCATTCAAAAATTACAGAGCAATACTCTGTTCAAGGCACCATGTAGCTGCATAGAATATCACCATAAACGAAAGTGACTCTGCATCTACTGTCATGGGCTTGGCATTCTAATGGGAGAGAGAGGGGGAAATTCCTAGGCAGTCAAATACAGGGTGAGGATGAGTCTTTTGGTAGAACAACCCTGTGATTAGAAAGGAGACAGAGGTCACAAAACAATTACAGGGTCAACCTTTCCTCCAGATAAAATATTTGAAAGTGAAACACCCAAATTAGTACATCCTCTGTGGTACCCAGCTCTGAGAGATGAAATTAAGATTACTGTCCTTAAAAAAGATGTTGTGGGCCGGAACTTTCTGCAGTGCTTTCTGAAGCTGAATTTACCACCCACCCCTGCACCCACCGAAGTGCAGTCTGAGTGTTTCAGGACAAAAAGAGATAGCAATTTTGCCTCCTAAATGGACAGTTAGTATATTTACCACTCAAGAGCCATGCAAGAATTACCGGCAAACTTCTGGGCAGTCTTCACCCTGCTTTATCCTACTAATCACCAGATTGGCCATTGTGACTGCAATTGGCCAGTTCAGTTGACATATCCAAGTATCCGGTCTGTCACTGGTCACATAGAATTACCAAATAGAATTAACAGTGGATTTATTTGACTCCACGTTGTAGATGAGATTATGAGCTTAAAAAAACAGTAGAATTCAAGTTACAATTAACCCCACTGCCACCCCTGATATTCACAATTAAGCTGGCATACCTCCGAGATATTGTGAATTTGGTTCCAGACCAGCACAAGAAAGCAAGTCAAATGAATTTTTTGGTTTTCCAGGGGATATAAAAGTTATGTTTACGCCATACTGTAGTTTATGAAGTGTGCAACAGCATTATGTCATGGGGTTGGGGAGACAATATAAATACCTTAATTTAAAAATGCTCTATTGCTAAAAAAATGCTAACCACCATGTGAGCCATCAGTGAGTTGGAATCACTGATCACAGATCACCACAACAAATATAAAAATGACAAAGTTTGAAATACAGTGAGAATTACCCAAATGTGGCACAGAAACGTAAACAAATGCAGTTGGAAAAATGGCACCAATAGACATCCTTGAAACAGGGTTTGAAACAGGGCCACAAACCAATTTGTAAAAATCACGGTATCTGCTAAGCACAATAAAATGAGATATACCTGCAATGGTTAAAATCAAGGGCTTTAAAAGTAGAAAAAGGCAGATTCTAGTTCTGGTCCTGCAAGGGAGCAGCTCTGTGGCCTTGGGCTCTTGGAGCCTTTGCTCATCTCTAAAGTAGGAATAATCATAGTATTTACCTCCCAGAGGTGCTGTGAAGCGTAAAGGAGCTCATGTATGTAAAGCTCATAGCCCTATCTAGAAAAGAGTAATGCTCCTTATTAAATGTTGTTGTGGTAGTTGTTTACAAATTCTGTGAATACATGAGTTCCAGCCAATATTCAGCATCCCTTGTTGAAGATGTAATGGTCATATTTTTCCTCATAGAGCTTCAATGCATTACTAAACATATTTCTGTCTATAGTGAAACATGTGAAATGTTTCACCAGCATCATTAGACAAGACAACTGGAGAGAACTCCATTCAAACTCTTTTTAAACTTTGTCTTTGGTTTTAGTTTTCTGTATGGCTCAGCGATCAATGGTCATGTCACCCATGAGTCCCTGCTGAGAAACAATACTTCCTGGGTCTTGGGAGGCCATTAGTACCACATTTAGATCTTTATTTAAGTCATTATGCCTGTCCCATGATGTATAGATTTCAATTTAAGTGCATTTGGCTACTAAAGCCCTTTACTTAAATTAGCAAAGGATTGATTTAAAATACTAATAAAAGTAAATGTTATCTTAATGAGCATCACAGTGCTTATTTAACAGCCTAAATCCTACATCCATAGAAACTTAGGATGAGAAACTGATTATGATCACAAATAAGTAGATACTAGCCATAGGTCAGACTTCCTTTCCTTTTTTTTTTTTTTTTGGTCTTGTGACCAGAATAGTTTCATATAAACAAAGTAATTCTTCTTTCTTATCTTCGTGTTCCTTCTGCCATATTAATTAAGATTTGACATATCCCTGTATACTGTTTACAGCAAAAGGAGATGCATGAACTGATTCAAATCAAACAGATGACTTTTCACCCAAATCCCAGGCCAAAGACAAACTGAGCTTATGAGAGTTTGGAGATGTGAGTTTATTTACGCTTTACTCTTTTCTTATCACTTGCAAGTATCTGGGTAAAAATTTCATTTTATGCATTTTGTAGTTATTGGAAACATAAAGGATTTAGAGAGTTTATTTGAGTTAGTGCAGTAGAAGCTTTATGTAAGTTGTCTTCTTTTTTAAAAAATTATGGAAGGGGATATCAGCATAAATGTGGCTATATCTACACATATTTTATGACCCTATGATGTTTCAAATAGTCTTTGCAATGGCCCAACACAAAATATTCAATTATGGAAAAAGAGATCAAAAAAGGCAAGAGTTTGAGACTATGGACCCCTAAACTTTAACCTCAGCTATAAATAAGACTGTTTTAGAAAAGGGAGTCAATACATAGTCCTTACTCTCCAATGTTTTCCCACAGCCAAAAAATGAGAATATGAAATTATACTATTAACACTTCTGCTTCACATATTGTATATGTGCATTGGGGTGGCCAGACACAAGTATCTCGAAACCTAGTGAAATCATCCAAGATCTGTGCCTTCAAATGGTTTACCTTCTAAAACTGGGCAACCAAGAGAGAGGTCAGTTATAGTAATTCAGGAACCAGTGACAACCCAACTTGTCCCGCTCTGTCTTATTCTGGAGCAGAGTGAAAATGTGATGCAAAGTTAACTTGGCCATGGAGTGTTCCTGTAACTCCTGAAAGTCTTCTCCCACCTCCATCCTAGATAAACCACCATCATCAATAACATTGTCATCTTTGCCATATTCACAGTAGAACTTCAAGGATTATTACTCATATCTCAAAAGATGTACTTCTTCCGTGGCCCCAGCAACTTTCTTAGACCAGTGCTCCTCAAAAGCTGATGTAATAAAAATCACCTGGGAATCCTGTTAAAAACATATTTCTGGCCCCCCGCCCCCAAGGTGTTTTGATTCCAGAGGTGTGGGGTGAAGCCCAAGATTCTGCATTTCTCACAAGTTCCTAGGTGGCGCTGATGATTACAGTTCAGGGACCACAAACTGGGTAGCACGATCTAAAATTTCCTTCACTTTCTATCGTTTT
The DNA here is from genome assembly GCA_003697995.1 of Taxidea taxus jeffersonii. Lineage (NCBI taxonomy): Eukaryota > Metazoa > Chordata > Mammalia > Carnivora > Mustelidae > Taxidea > Taxidea taxus. Next base: position 29,709 of record RCUC01066299.1, read on the forward strand.
CTCTCCTTCTGTCCTATCTCAGGTAAAGTCCATAAATTTCCCCCTTGTCAAGTAAAGCCTACCACTTTCATTTCAATCCCATTCCTATATCAATTATCTGCTGTATTAGCTAAGATTCACTTTAGCTGCAAGTGTTAGAAAACCCAAAATGGTAGTGCTTTAAACATGAGAGAATATTCCAGTAAGATACAGATAAGCAGCCCGGGACTAGTCAGTTATCAGCTCCATGAGCATCGGGTCCCAAATACCTTCTATCTGTTTGTTCTTCCATTCCCAACGTGTTGCTTCCCCCTCAAAGTCTCATAGGCCAAGAACTATAGTTCTAGCTGTTCGGTCTATATTCCAGTCAATGGGGGGAGAAAAAGATAGAAGGCTTACTCCTTCCTTTTAAGAACACTTTCTGGAGGGGCTCCTAGGTGGCTCAATTAGGCAAGCATCTGACTCTTGGTTTTGACTCAGGTCATGATCCCAGGGTCCCGGGATCAAGCCCTGCCAGGCTCCCTACTCAGCAGGGAGCCTGCCTCTCCCTCTGCCTCTGCCTCTCCCCCAGCAACTCGTGCCTTCTCTTGCTCACTCTCTCTCAAATAAATAAACAAAATCTTAAGTTTAAAAAAAAAACTAAGAAAACATGACAAATAAGTAGTTGGCTATCAAGAAGAGAGTCTTACATCAGGAATCTTGTCTTTTGAATGCAACTGTAAAGAGGCTTTCCTCTAAGAGGGACATTTTGACTCACTATGTGTCATAATAATTCTTGCTGTGAGGTGTATGTAGAGAGAGGCCCTCCGAGATAAGTGTGCTTAGCAGTAAATATCTCACGCAATACATATGAAATTAGATAATAAAGTCTTTCAAAGGAAATGTTATAACAGAAGTATTTGGCACACATAGCAAATTATCTTGTTTAACTTGTTTTTCAGCTGTCTAGTGTTAACTGCTCTTGTCAATCCGCTTATATTTTTAACGTATTACAGTCATTGCATCTTTGTATCTAGGAGTTCTTTCACTTAACTTTGACCCCACATAATTGCTACACCAAATAATAATAATAGCAAGAAGAACAAGGAGGAGGAAGAGGATGAGAAGGAGGAGGAGGGGGAGGAGCGGGAAGAAAGGGGGAGGGGAGAAGAGGGAGAGAAGAAAGGGCAAAGGAGAAATTCTGTAGGAAATTGCATTTTCTTCTCAAAACTTTCCAATGCCAGTGAGAGAAATAATATGAGAAAGACTGTATGCACCTGTAAGCCTATGGTTTTATAGTAAACCCAAATTGTTTTGGAGCCCCCTGACGGCAGAGGTGAGAGACCCTGTAAATCTGTCAAGCTAAATGGACCCAAACCATGGCTCAAAAGGAATTTATGATCTCTGGCACATGCTTGTTTTTTTTTTTTTTTCAAAGATCCCATTTATTTATTTTACAGAGAGAGAGGGAGAGAGAGCAAGCAAGCTCAGGCAGACAGAGTGGTGGGCAGAGGCAGAGGGAGAAGCAGTCTCCCCGCCAAGCAAGGAGCCCGATGTGGGACTCGATCCCAGGACGCTGGGATCATGACCTGAGCCGAAGGCAGCCACTTAACCAATTGAGCTACCCAGGCGTCCCTGGCACCTGCTTGTTTTAACTAGAAACCTTGCTCTCTGACCATCTCCAATCTCTGCATGTATAACTTCTGACTCTTAAGCTGGCCCTTATCTTGGAATTTAGCATTCATTGGCCTTTTATTCTCTGTTCTGATTTGGGCTTCTCCCTGCTTCATGGATTTATATTAACCATGATTTCACTCCTGGAGTCAAGTTCTTGACTTTGTACCTTTACCACATCTCCATTCCATTTTCCGTCTCAGCATGGACACTATCTAACAATACTGGGTTCCTCAACTTCAAGCTCAATTGTACCCAACCCTGGATGCACATTAGAATCATACAGAAAGACTGAAATACCATCGATGCCTGGGACCTCTCCCTGGTACTCTGATGTTAAGGGGGTCTAAGATGAGGCCAGGGACTGAGAATTGTAAAAGCTCCCCATGTGACTCTGATCAGATGCCAGGCTTGAAAATTACCATTCTAGCTTCTTTTTCTGTTGAAAATAACTATAAACTCTACCTAGGGAACCACTGTATCACCATACCACCCGGCCTTCAGTGGTCTCACAGAACTCAGTAAATGCAGGTGCCAGCAACAACCATAATCCAGGAATGCCTGGGTGGCTCAGTTGGTTGGGTGACTGCCTTTGGCTCAGGTCATGATCCTGGAGTCCTAAATCAAGTCCTACATTGGGCTCCACGCTCAGCGGGGAGTCTGCTTCTCCTCCCTCTCATGTTCTCTCTCTCTCTCCCAAATAGATAAATAAAATCTTTTTTAAAAAACCATAATCCATTTATTAAAAAAAATTTGACAAGTGTCAAATACCATACGTGGAATGAATGAAATACTATTGGAATACAGAAGAGGAAGCAGTTTTCTCTCTGAAAAAGTCCTGGAAGACTTCCTGAAGCACATTTGAGTAAATGGAAGTTTACTGGGAAAGCAAGAGAAGATAATGGGTTTACAAGCAGATCTAAGCAAAAACCCCAAAAATATTCTGTATAAATATACATGGATAGTTTAAATTTTTCGTTAAAGAATAGCATGGGAGTGCCTGGGTGGCTCAGTCAGTTAACTGAGTTTTGATTTCAGCTCAGGTCATGATCTCAGGGTCATGAGATCAAGCCCCGCATCGGGAGTTTGCTTGCCCTCACCCCTCAACCTGCTCTCTCTTTCTCTCTCTCTGTCTCTTTCTAAAATAAATGAATCAATAAAATGTTTAAAAAATATAAAATAAGTAATAGAATGTATTCTAAGAAAGTCTAAGACTTCGGGAGTATTTTACATGTTTTTTAAAGAAAACCAAAGGGGCACCTGGGTGGCTCAGTGGGTTAAAGCCTCTGCCTTCAGCTCGGGTCATGATCCCAGAGTCCTGGGATCAAGCCCCGCATCGGGCTCTCTGCTCAGCAGGGAGCCTGCTTCCTCCTCTCTCTCTCCCTGCCTGCCTCTCTGCCTACTTGCGATCTCTATCTATCAAATAAATAAATAAAATCTTAAAAAAAAAAAAACAAAGCAACATCCAGTGACTCCAAAGTGCTTTATTGTTTTTGGAAACAAGACTAAATCACCTTGATGGTCCTGCAAAAGAGAGGGGCTAATAAAACTATAATAAGAAAGATGAGGATTATCCTATGACATTTAATTTTAATATCATTTCAGCTTGTTTGCAAATTCTGCCTTTTGACCAATGCAAACAATTATAACAGACTTTAGGTTGGTTTTTCTTTCTGTATGACTGGGTGTTAGCCACACTGATGCATTTCTTCTTGGTTCTTCCTTCTCAGATATGAGCTGTTTATACTTGGGATTAACTAACTCCAGCATTCATTTGAAGTTACAGTCTTCTATGTTTAAGGTACAGAGAGCCCCAGGACTTTAACATGGCTGAACATTCAAAATGTTTGCTTTGTCATGAACTGGCTCAACAGTTTTGTATTGTATTGGCCAGTTGGCTCTGGAAACATGTATCACTGGCAGTTATGTTTTCTTGTTACTTGGTCTTAATCTCTGAGAACCTCATGCAACACATTCTTACAAAATGGCCCAGAGCCCACCATTCAAAAGACATCTGAGACAACAGTGGATTTCATACCTTATAAACTTTCACATTTCTTCTTCAAAATCAAAATCGCTGCCAAACTTTTTCTGTTTTTTTTCTTCATCTTCCCACTAGGCTTAGTAGTGTATTAAATTTAAAAATCCCAAGCTGAAAATTGGAAAGAGAGGGAGGCTATTACAACCGAGAAATCTCTTCGACAAGCCCCTTGTGTTAGGTTAGCGTAAGATGAGCCAGCTGAGGGCGAAGAGGACCTCCTTCCGTGGACTTGGGGTTATGGTATGCTTGAGCAGAAATAATACATAGGCCGATATCCAAACACAGTTATTATTCAGAAAGATCTTTTAGTGGCACAAAGGGTTAATGACCAAAAAATATCAGAAGAGAAAAGCTGACAGATTCCTAATTCCTACAGGAATTAGGAAACATGTGGGGAGATATGACAACCCGAGATTAATTAGACCAGCTTTTAAAGCTGTCCAACTATGGCCTAGCTTTCAAAGACATTAGAGGGTACAATGAAGATGAATGCCTTCAGTCTCTTCTTCCCAAATGTCTACCTGACCTTCACTTTCTTTTTATTATACTCCAGTTCCTCAGGAAATTTCAATAGTTAACTGCCATTGAACCTATTTCAACAGAATTATTAATAGTTGACTTCATTGGTGGTATGCCTGTAATAAGGTGTGTTCAAATATTTCCCCCAGGTGTAACAAAGGCTATGTTTCCTTTCCTACTTACAGTTATTTGAATGGTAAATAAAGAAACGGGATATCCCAAACACCACAATAAACTTTAAACACTCTCAACCAACTCCTATATAGAATTTCTAGTATAATAGGGTAATATCCCAAATTCTTCACATAAGAATTAATCTGTTTTTTAATCTTCCTTACAGGATTTAACAATCTGTTTCAAAAATTTAAAAAATATGAAATTCTAACCTTCTCAGGGCCAACTTTAATTACATTGGTTTATTTAGGCTACCAAAGTTTTCAGTGCTGAGGAAGGTATAAGCAAGTATTTTTACCAATAAATACAATAAACCAATAAAAAATAATAAAAAACTTGCTTTACATAGAGTTTTGTAACTTCCATAAAGTTTAATAAACATGATTTCCTTTGGACTACCCAGCAATCCTGTAAGTTGGCCACGGCCTGTACTTTTGTCCCTTTTATAGAGGTAACTAAGCCCACGGACATTAAAGACTCCCTAGACTGATGAGACTCTAGGGAGTCTTTAATGAGTCCTAGAGTCCTAGAGTACTCTATTATTTGTACTGCAGATCCATGTGCTTCTGATGATCATGAAATCTTGAAAAATATTAAATTAGATCATTCACATAAGAATTTTAGCAAAATGCTTAATGCATAGTATGTACTCAATAAAACCTGCTGTCAATTACATGTACTACTTATACCCTTTATTACTAAATTAATGACCTTGTCACTAAGATTCAAAAACTGGTGTTTCAGGACGAGTTGAAGAGAAATACAAAAGCCTACTAAGGAACTGACAGAGCAGTGTCCAATATCTGTTTGGAGACCAGATAATTTAATTGAGTGTGTTCAAATCCCATAAGAACAGAGTAAAAAAATCCATGCCCTGATCAGTCATGTTGTCAAGTCTAAGTCTTTCCTCAGTCGTATTATTTCTAGGAATCGACCTTAGGAGAAAAAAATCCAAGAATACAAGAAAATTTGCCTATTCAATAATACTCATCACATTTTTTATGAAAGCAAAATGTTGGGAGAAAGCTAAATAGATATGAGAAATGAGCTGTTGTGAGGGCACTAAGACATTATTAAAAGGAATATACATAAAGTAAAAAAAAAAAAGAATATACACATAGGAAAATTATTACTATGTTATAATTCTAACAAAAGCTCTCTATAAAATTATACTCCCAGTATATTCTCATTTAGACATAATAAGATACATAGACAAAGAAGGAAGTATGCCAGAATATTAAGGATGGTACCATAGCTTTCAATTTTTATACTTTTTAAATCTCACAAATTTTTGCCAAAACACAGTGGAAAATAAATACCAGCTCTTAAATAAATGAATAAGAATAGTAGTCATCCTGTTTCCTGTTACATAAAAGGCTTTGCCTGTTGTATATCCATAACACAAATATCTATGTGAGCGATTCTCCTGGTTCTGTGATATTCGATATGACTGTTGACCCAGGTAACCTCTTTGGGCTGTATCGAGGAGCAACCATGTTCAATGTAAAATATGTTCCAGTCTGTGTGTTGCAAAGAGAGACACATTGGCTAACTTTTTAAGATCTTTTTAATCTCACTATCTAGTAGTGTTCAGATCTGCATCTACTATCTGAATTTTAGGGCCATTGTGCTAAGCACACAGATGGTCTCTCAGTTGTCTGAGAGTTCTCAATTGCTCCCAATCAAGGTCTGCTTCCACTAAAGCCAAAAGCAAAGCTGCTAAATGGCTGTTTACCCTATTGGGATAAGAGGAGAAAGAAGCTGTGGTCATGTCCTGTGCACACCAGTGCTCCTCAGTTAGTGCTGTCTGACTCCAGAGTCAGTAAATTGAATAGAACCAAACAGAGCCATTGGAGGAAATTGCCTTCAGCTGATATTTTACATTGCTCTTTCTTGTCTTCAAGGTCTGTGAATAAGGTTAATTCAAATCTTAAGGCCAAGTTCAGGAGGGTGCCAGTTCAACAAAAAGTTCCCAGAGAAACCTGGGCAAACAAAAACCAGCACAGTTCAATCTGGATTACTGTCAAGCCACATTCCGCCCCTCCTCAATATTGATTTCCTTAAAGCATGAGAAAGAAACTCCTTATCTATGTCCTTGCTGGATCTTTCCCAGAAAAAATATTGGCCTCTGAGGAATCCATTGGTCGCATCTGTGAAGGTGTAGTGTGGTAGGAAGAGAATTGGGTGTTTAGATTTAGCTGGGACAGCTCAACAAAGTTTATAAAGAGATCTTTGGAACTCAAGCAAAGGAAGGAGTGGCTAATAAAAGAAATGGAACAGAGAATGGGGCAAAAATAGCATATAGAATGGCTTAACACTTGCTGGCAGAGCAGCTGGAAGATTCCAGAGAATATTGCTACTCAGGAACCTGAGGGTGTTCAGCCATTCTAACTTACTCTGTCTAGCATGGCTGAAAGAGGACTAGAGTTCTACGCCAGGTTGCAAATGGGGAGTAAATAAAAAGGGAGAACAAGGACGAGAAACGGAACTTCTCAGTCACCCAAGCAGAGAAGGACATTGGCGGCAAGCAGATGGGAATTGGGTCATTCAGATTACCTGATGAATTTTTTTCAAGGATAGCTCAGGGTTACACTCCCTAGCATATCTCATCCACCTTCATATAGCTGAATCCTCAAGGGCCCTTACTTTACCTATAGCAAAATAGTTTTGTTGTATTTGCCCCAACTGGCCGGCATGTGATATTGCTCATGACTCAGCGCTATGGAGAAAAGTCAACGCCTTAAAAGAATCTTCTGGCAGTTGCAGGGTGAGTGAACATGAAGCAGACTGGCAGCTGGGACACTCTGCAAATTAGCAGGGATCAGAGGCTAGGAAGTATAGAACCTTAGATCTCATTCTGCACAGAATAATTTCTTAAAGATTTTGTTTATTTATTTGTCAGAAAGAGAGAGCACAAGCATGGGGAGCAGCAGGTAGAGGAAGAAGCAGGGTCCCCACTGAGCAAAGAGCCCAATGCGGGACTCGATCCCAGCACCCTGGGATCATGACCTGAACTGAAGGCAGACACTTAACCTACTGAGCCACCCAGACGCCCCTGCACAGAATATTTAGAGCATTTTTTCCCTCTGAAATAGTTGCTCTCTTTCAGTGACCACACCGAATTTTAAAGATTTTATTTATTTGAGAGAGAGATCACAAGTAGGCAGAGAGGCAGGCAGAGGGCAGGGGGGAGACAGGCTACCTGCTGAGCAGAGAGCCTGATGTGGGGCTTGATCCCAGGACCCTGAGATCGATCATGACCTGAGCTGAAAGCAGAGGCCTGACCCACTGAGACACCCAGGTGCCCACACACCGAATTTTAGAAGACATCAACCCTCTGTTACTTCTCCCTACAAAAGTGTGATGCTATCAGGTGCAACTCCTATAGTAGATGCATTCTCAGCACACTAAAAAAAAAAAAGAGCAAAGTCTGCATAAATAGCATAAATATTCATAGAAATTAGTCTTATTAAACCTAAAACTGGGATTGATACTTCTTCCAGAATTAGACTCCTCTCTTTTGAGAAACAGCAGTATCTGCTCTGCTTCTAATAGGCAGTGCCATTCGGACACATCACTCGGCTTTGCCAGATGTCAGTTTCCCCATTGGTAAAGTGAGGGGATGGGACGGGATGACCTATGGTTATATGAATGAGCATATAGATGTGAAATAGCAAAATGACATTCTGATTCTTCTTTTATGCAGATTGGTGACATTACTAAAAAAAAAACAAACTTGAGAGCTTTGAGTCAATGGCTCTTGCTTTCAAGTACATAACCTATGGAAGGAGATTGTTATCCATGGTCTGACCCTTGACCCATCTCTGGCCACTTTGAAACATGGACTCTATGTTCAGCCAGATAGTTCTAACTATAGGACACAGACACAGTGTCCTCATGAGAGGGGTCTACCCTAAAATTTATGGCTTAGAGGAGCAGAGGGAAATATGGGATTCCTATGGACACAGTCACTCTCTAGGGAAAGGGGAAAGAAAGGGAGTCTGGGCTACCTATGCCCGATTTCTCCTGGATGGTTTAGCTGGAATGAAGGTGGAGTCAGTTACAATAGAGGTGGGTTTTCAGCAACATGGCTTCTGTTTGCCCATGTGCCTCAATTTTGGGGTTCCTAAACATCTCTTTCTATGTCCGATCATCCCTATATTTAGAGCTATAAATCCCTGTGAGTAAAGGGAACTGTTTGCCAAGCCAGAGAGTAGGAAGAAAGGAGGAGAGCATAAAAATCATGATGGCTTTTCTGGTTCCAGGGCCTGCTGAGTAGGGAGGATACATTCCAGCAGTCTTGCCCAGGAGATAATCTGCATTAGCGACTGGGCAATGACGTAGGGAGATCTGTGGTCACAAAGCAGTTCAGCCCTGAGTCAGTTTTCAGTCCAGGCTTTATACATTTTTTCTAGTGAGTCAAGTGACTCTTTCATCAGCACCCTTCTGTTAGAGAAGGCATCTAGAATACTCCTGGCTTTGATCACGCTTAGTTCCCGAAGGGACTTTGAAAATTGCCTCGCTCAACATTCTCAGTGGTTGTAATTAGGTACCCACTTGTTAATCAGTTTTCTCTACCACCAAATGCAGTGCCTGGCACAGAGTAAGTGCTCAAGATTTGGTGGAGTTTGGTGGAGTTTCCGGAATGAGTAGGTACAAGAGTAGCTCAGGGCAGAACTGGGGCCAGAACCCAGGCCACCAGCCACCCAATCTTTCCACATTGGCTTGCTAATTAAGCAATTAAACTCAAGACAAGGAACCATCCTTAGTTTAAAATAAAGAATGAGATGATTCCTTAATACCTTTTAAAATTGTTCGTGTTATTTTAAAAAATCCTTGTAAGCATGGTGACTTAGAAGGCAAGCCACAGTTTGGATAGGGACAGATATCCAAAGATAATGCTTGTTACGCCAGCCTAATAGTTAGGAATCCGGTTCTCAAGGCAGGTTGCCTACATGCAAATCTGGGTTGTGCCACTAAACCAGTCCTGTGACCTTGTGCCAGTTACTTAACCACTCTGACTGAATTTCTCCACCCATAAATGGACAAAAGTATCTGCCTCATAGGGCTGGTGCAAGGATTAAAATAATGAACACATGTAAAGTGCCTAGAACTATGTATGGTACATAATCAATGTAAGTCATCATTGTTATTATTGTTCTTGCTATTAGAGTTCATAATTCAGTCTATAGGACTTTAGCAAATTCACATTTATTCTTCCTGTCTGTTTGAAGTTTGAGGAGTACAGTGACTTCACTGAGCCTCCTCGTACTCATTTCTGACTGAAAGGTTGGCGATGACATTTCTGTACTGATGTTACAGGGTCTCCTATACTAGTCAAGGCATAGCAAACAGCCTCTCATTCGATCATTCGTATGAATGTTGTCTTGGAAAGTGAAACAACATAAGTAGAGCTTGCCTGGTTGATAAAAATCCCACGTCCCTGGTCTTCTTAATTGCCGGCAGGGGAAACTTTAAACTCTAAAGGGGAAGGAGATTGACCACCTCATCTTCTGGTTCGATGTTTGAGGCAGGAGATTTGTCTGGACGTCCACTTTGTGACAGTCGACCACACCCAAATGCGAGAAGGGCTGAAGTAATTATTGCAGCTTCCCAGTGTGGACCCCAGGTAGATGAAAATGTAGCATTCCTTTGCCTGATTAGTAGATACAAAAAAGTGAGAAAATTCTAGGCGATGGAGAGATTACAGCAGGGTTTAGGGCACAGGCTTATAAAACAATGGGAAAGGAGAACCATCAGGGGCCATGATGTATTTACCTGCCTGACTCTGGCATCTGAATGGCTGAAGCCTAAGTGAAAGAAAGCTCCAATGAAGTCGACCTCATCTTTCTTATGGCCAATACAAAGATTACTTCTACCAGATTCTCATATAGGCTTTGAAACAATACCAGACGTGGTTATCATGACTGAAATGTAGGAAACAAGGTGACTTTGTTCTACCGAAAAATCCCTTGAGTGCATGTAAATTTCAACACCTGATTGCGCTGCTGTATCATCACTGTGTTGAGAAGTAATTACTTCCTGGAAGGATGTATGGCTCACATCTCATATCTATGACAAAGTTTCCTGCTTAAGTCCAGCTATTCTTCTCTGAAATAAAAACAGAAACTTCTCACAGGATGATCAACCATGGGGTAACTACACTTTGCTGATAACATCATTGCCTTACAAAGATATAAAACAACAACTAGGAAATGCTGTGCCTTTTCCCAAGCAACTGTTCCGAACTCCATTCTCTAAAATCCTTCTCTCAGCAGTCAGAGAGGCTACTGAGCCTGGTGATAAGAACAGACATGGAGGAACGTGGTTCAAGTCTTGGTTCTTCTGTTTGACCTTAAGCAGATAATTTACTTCGTTTTCTGCCTGACTCTCCTTAAAATGAAAGAGTTGTTTTGGATAATTGCTGAGGTCACTTCCAGTGTTTTATAATGCGGCCGATTGCTATTTGATCATTGTAACTACATTTATGGGTGTCTAAAGTTTTTAAAAGGACATTAAGATAGTGAAGACTTCAGATCTCTGTGCTAGCCAGTGGGGGAAGAAATTTCGTTGTAATGGTACCTCTTCAGCAACATTCAAAAATCACTACATCCAGAAAGCTACTTAAATGGAAAGACAACACAGTGTAATGGAAAGCGTATGGGATTTAGAGCTAACTTACCTGGCTTTGGATCTTGGCTCATTCATTGAGCATCCCCTAATTTTTTAAAAAGAATCAACAACAGTGATAATAATACTTGGAAATCAAATATGCTAAAGCGTAAGAAAACAGGGGCGCCTGGGTGGCTCAGTGGGTTAAAGTCTCTGCCTTTGATTCAGTTCATGATCCTGGAGTCCTGGGATCAAGCCCCACATTGGGCTTTGTGCTTGGAGGGAGCCTGCTTCCCTTCCTTTCTCTCTTTGCCTGCCTTTCTGCCTACTTGGGATCTCTGTCTGTCAAATAAATAAATTTTTTTAATTAAAAAAAAGATAAGAAAACAGAGATTTCTGCTTTTGTTGATGATGGAATGACTAGTACCAAACATGCCCTCCTGCTATTAAAAAAAAAAAAAAACTATAGAGGCGCCTAGGTGGCACAGTCGGTTAAGCGTTGGTCTCTCTGCTGTCGGTTCCGATTATGGATTATGACCTCAGAGTCTTGAGATGAAGCCCTGCCTCAGGCTCCGCACTCAGTGCTGAGTCTGCTTGAGATTCTCTCTCCTTCTCCCTCTGCCCCTCCCACATATATGCTCTGTTGTTCTCTCTTCCCCCAAAAAATAAATGAATAAATTTTTTAAAATTTTTAAAAAATTAAAAAGCTATAAAACTGGGCATAATATAAAGCAATTATTTTAAGGTATTGGACATTGGCAGTGTAGGACTTTAATCACTGAGAAAAGGAGAACATTCAAGGTGAGCCCCAAATTCATGTCCGTTCTCTGCCTTGGGACAATTTCCAGAACAAAACAGGGGGATAGAAACATCAAGCAGAAGGTAATTGTCCTGTTGAGCTGAGGGAATAAATATTTAGGGAGTTTAGGGAAGGATACCAGAGAGGAGGGAGCTGTGCAGTTGGGTTCATAGGGTGATACTGTTGGGGTTTCTCAGAGGTTTTTGGCTAAGAGTTAGGCTATACCTGTGCAGGGTAAAACTGTGCAAGACCTAGCAGCAAGAGGCTGGTATGGGGTTAAAAGGGTAACAGAGATCCTAGAGGCAGCACAATGCCCAGAAACATTGGAATTCCACCACAACCGGAGTGGAGATTCCTCAATAAAATCCCCAGCATTCAGCTAAAACAACAGAAAGGCCACGTATTAGCAAAAGGACCATGCTATAGGGTAAGAGCTACTCTGGACCCACCCTAAAAAAGCTTATAACCAAACCTCTGCAAAGCAAGGAAAACTGCCAGTAAAGTTTTGAAAAAGCAACATACATAATTGGTTCCTTAGAATGTATCATCCAAAATGTCTAGCAAGACATCCAAATATTTTTCAACAGGCAAAGAAGAAAATAAGACTCTAAGGTGAAAAAAGAAAGCAATCAATATGAAAAGACCCCAAGTTAGTCCAGATTTTGGAATTAACAGACAAGAATGTTAAAGCTGCTGTTAAAAATATATTTAAAGATATAAAGAAGATATGCTTTGAATAAAAGAAGAGGTGGACTATGGGAACAGAATAAGTTTTATCAGAGAAAGGAAAACAATGTAGAAAAACCAAATTAAGTTTCTAGTAATTTTAAGTAAAGGATCTGAAACAATTCATTAGAAGAGCTTAAAAACAAACTGGTGTTAGTAGAAGAAGGGATTGGGGAGTTTGAAGACAAATTCATAGATATTATCCAATATGAAAAACAGAGAAAAATATTGAAAAGCATTTAAATGCCTCAGTGACTTGTGAGATAATATAATTCTCTCAAACATACATGTCATTGGATCTCCAGAGACAAGGAAAGAGAGAGAGGATGAGGCAGAAAGATTTCTTTTGTGGGATGCCTGGGTGGCTCAGTTGGTTAAGCAACTGCCTTCGGCTCAGGTCATGATCCCAGTGTCCTGGGATTGAGTCCCACATCGGGTTCCTTGCTCAGCAGGGAGCCTGCTTCTCCCTCTGCCTCTGCCTGCCACTCTCTCTGCCTGTGCTCACTCTCTCTGTCAAATAAATAAATAAAATCTTTAAAAAAAAAAAAGAAAGATATTTTTGAAGAAATAATGTTCAAACTTTATTAAATTTGGTGAAAAACATTTCCAGGGGCTCAACAAAACCCAGAAGGCTAATTATAATGAAAACCACACTCAAGCACATCATAGTCAAATAGCTAAAAATCAAAGATAGAAATTCTTAAGAGCAGCTGGAGAACAATAATATATTGCCCACAAGAGAATAGCAACATGGTATAAGGTCAATTTATGGTAAAACTAAATGTATTTCTATACACTAAAAATAAACAATTATAAAATAAATTTTATATGTAACTCCATTTAATCTGCTTAAAACAGGTTGAGATCAAGTTTCCAAAAATGTACTTGATCTGTACACCGAAAATTATAAAACATTTATGAAAGTAATGAAAATTTAAATAAATGAAGAGATATGCCATGCTCACGATTGGAAGACTTAGATCTGTAAAGATGTCAATTCTCCCCATATTGATCTATAGATTCAATGCATTTTGAGCCCAAAGTTCAGCAAACTTCTTCGTGTAATGGAAAGCTTATGCTAACAATACAAAAGTACAAAGAATCTAAAATAGTCAAAGCAATCTTCAAAAGGAAAAGCCAAGTTGAAAGGCTTATATCACTTCATATCAAGTCTTACTGTAAAACCTACAGTAATCAGGACAGTGTGGTACTGGTGAAAAGATATCCAAGTAAGATCAATGGAATAGAGTCCAAAAATAGATTTATTCATGCATGCTCAATTGAGTCTTCACAATGTTTTCAAAGTAATTCAATGTGGACATGATAGTCTTCTCAACATATGGAACTGGATTAACTAGATATCCAAAAGGGGGAAAAAATAAATCTTAACCTCACACCATATACACAAATTAACTTGAAATGGATCATATGCCTGAACATAAAAGGTAAAGTCATAAAATTTCTAGAAGAATATATATAGGAAAATCTTTGTGACTTTGATTTCTTAAGACAAAAACACACTCATAATAGAACCAATGCTAAGTTAGACTTCATGAAAATGAAGAACTTCTGCTTTTAAAAATACAGCAACCAAGAAAATAAAACTTCAAGTCTCAGGTTAGAAAAAATATTCACTGTATGTATTCTGTCAACCAGAATATACAAAGGACTCTTCTAACTCAAGATTAAGAAGACAAACAACCTAATAAAAGGAGGGCATGCGAAAGACTTTGAACACTACAAAAGAAAGTATATGGAAGACCAATGAACTCATTAAAAGATGCTCAAAATCTTTAGCCTTTTAGAAAATGTAAATTAAAGCCCAAATAAAATAACTCACTAGAATGGCCACTAAATAACCCACATTCTAGCCCACTAGAATAGCTAAAATTAAAATAAATATTAAAGGGGCACCTGGATGGCTCAGTCGGTTAAGCATCCAACTCTTGAACTGGGCACATCATGATCTCTGGGTGGTGAGATCGAGCCCCACATCAGGCTCCACATTGGGCATGGAGCCTGCTTAAGATTCTCTCTCCTTCTCCCTTTGCCCCTTTCCCCACTCACACACATGTTCTCTCTCTAGCAAAAAAAAGTAATTAACTGATTAATTAATTAATATTAAATGTTCGTGAGACTGTGGATTTGGAACTCTCATACACTGTAGGTAGACATGTAAAATGAAACAACATCTTCAAAAAAGTTTTTTGCAGTTTCTTATTGAGTTAAATATACATCGGCCCTATCATCCCAGCAATTCCATATCTAGGGTCACCACAAGAAGATTCTCATTTGTTTGTAACAGTTTTATTTATAATATGTAAAACCTGGAAACAACCCAAATGTTGATCAACAGAGAATAGATATATTGGGGTATATTCTATAAAGAAATATAAATTAGAAAATAATACAAAATGAACAGTAAATAAAAATGAACAGAAATTAAGAACAAATTACTGATATTTGAAATAGCACAGATGAATTTCCAGACTCCAGATTAAATAAAACAATATGATTTCATATGTAAAAATTTCTAGAAAAGGGTTAACTATTCTATAATGATAAAGACAGCTTAGTGGCTTCCAGAAGGTAGGGGTTTCAATGAAGATTCTGACTTCAAAGGGTGGGAGGGAACTTTCTGGGAGGATGTTCCATTTCCTATCTTAATAGGAGTAATGTCACTCAAATGTTCATGTTTGCCAAAAACATTGAACTGTATGCTTAAAGTGGGTACATTTTATTGACGTAAATTTTACCTCAGTAAAGTTCATTTAAGAGAGAAAAGGTGTTCTAAATTTGAGAAGTATGTACTCTCCTCTCTTTCCTGGAGCAGCTCCAGCACACTTTGAGGCTGAAAAGTGATAGCTTTATTTGTAAACAAATGTCAAGCTTTTACCTTGATGACAAAGATGAAACAGTATATCCTTCAGGTACTTGACAGATGGGGTGATTCCACGTCATTCAGAAAAGGAGCAAAGGATACTAAAGAAGCAGGAGAAAAATAAGAAATAAGCAGGGTGGGGTAATAAACATTTGCAGAGGGGATTTAAGCATTTCCAGGTAAGATCACAGACCTGGAAGGGGTTACACCTGTGCATAATCCATTAAGAAGATAATCTGAGGGCGGGGACAGTAGGAGACAATCAGGAGGAAGCAGCTAGCCCTGGTGCAGACTTGGCCACGAAACATCTTGAGTATGGCATCTGGAGTCACCTCACCAAATGCGTGCTCCGTAATTGGCCCTGGGGCCAGCTGAATTTGTATAAACCCTTTAAAGAGGTTCTTGAGGTGCCAAGAATCCCTCATTTCATGCCTGTGGAGGAGTTCATACCTCAAGGAGAGAAGTAAATAAGACTGAATTTACTGACTCAGAGCTTGAGGTGAACCCCACTGATAACTCTGACCTCACGAGAGAGAGAGCTGCTATTTGAACATAATGTTCAGAAACAAACATTGCAGAATGTCTTCTCCTCTTGACCAATGACTCCTGCTTTGACCCAGTGTAAAATACAAACCTTTCCCTTGGAGCATCTCCCAGCCCCAACAAATAAAGGGCCAGTTACCCTCGGATTCTTTCAGCTTCCGGTTTATCCTATCTTGTAAATGACGCTTTCTCTTCCTTCCCAGATCCCTGCTGCACTCTCTAGTTAGTTCTTCCTTTATTCTCAACAGCTACATGAGATGAAAAGAAAGATGTTAAAATCCTATTGGCCATGTATTAGCGATTCCTTTATAGTGTCTCCAGGGATACTGGGAGTGCTGTTGAAATATGATAGGAAAAGAGGCTGAAATGTCTGGTTCAAGTGAGGTCTGGGGATTTCCTGATTTTCTGTGACACTCAAACTCCCTGGCCCCTTCATAGGATTCTATATACAATTGGCAATTTCACTGAATGCGTTCTTGGCACGTTCTTTCTGGTGAAGCAACTAGGGATAATGTTTGACAGTATAGCAGTGGGGTAAGTTCAGCCACGGGAACAACCATGAGCTGGAGCCCAAGCTATACTCCTGACTGCCACTCTGCCATTCATACCAGCTATGCAATCTAAAATATGTCGGTTAATGTCTCTGAATCTCAGTTCTGTCCTGGAGGGAAATGATACTTAGTTCAAAGGGATGTTATGATGATTAAATGAAGTAATGTCCAATGCATGAAACAGTGCCTCTCACAGGGTAAGCACTTGGCATGGGGCTATTGTTATTTATTGTGAGTTCTTATCCTTCTTGACTTTTTGGGAACATTTTATCCTATTATCCAATTTTATCTGACCCTATCCACTTCCTGAAATTCCAGACTCCCCTCCCTCATCTAAATCACTTGTCATGGGGCACCTGGGTGGCTCAGTCGGTTAAGCGTCTGCTTTCCGCTCGGGTCATGATCGCAGAGTCCTGGGATCAAGCCCCTCTTTGGACTCTCCACTCAGCGGGGAGGCTGCTTCTCCCTATCCCTCTGCCCCTCCCCCCCCCACTCATGTGCTCTCGCTTTCTCTCTCACTCTCAAATAAATAAATAAAATCTCTTTCTTAAAAAAATCACTTATCATGGTACCTTGAACATAAGTAAGCCTTCAGCCAATGGTACTCGATACCAAATTTCAGTATTATTAAAATTGGATCTCTGAACCTGTGGTACAAAACAGACATTAGGTTATTAGCGACTTAGAGACACCTCATGGGACCATGTTTATCCAAGTAAGAATTTTGAGATCTCAAATATTTCCTTGAGGACTGAGTCAAAGGTCTTGAGTCTTAATTCAGAATCTCGGCCTGAAAGTAGATTTTCTCTGAGCCTGGACTGCATAACTGAGTTTGATGAATGGTCAGCAAGAGAAGGGTTCTATCCCTGCCTTTTATCTCAAAGCAAGTTTCCATGTTAATCCCTGTTGATCTCTCTCACTGTGACTCACTCATGTTCTCTGACATCTTACTCTGTGCCTCACCTAGTCGTGTCTTGACCTGCTCCTTTGCTCTCAAGGATATCCCTTCACACCTTATACTTGGCATCTGTCTTCTTCCCCCAGCAACAGATACAACTCTGTTACATAAAATTGTATTTTCCGTCTTTTATAAATTGCTCTTATCTAACCGTTTTCCTGCCCAAATCTTACTACGCCCAGTTCAGGTCTCTTGTGGATTCTGGATCATGCTAAGTGCTAGAGAGATTATGGCAAATGAAATGTCTAAGGAAGTCCTTGCCCACAAAAAGTTTACAATTTCTTTAGGGAAATGGAATCAACATGACAAAAGAATTCCGTAGACAAGAACGGATTCAGCAACTTTTGTGTATAGGATACTTTACCACCCCCTCCACTGTGAGGAGACAGAAAGGACCCAACAACAAAAGTAAAGCAGCATCATTTACATAGTGTCAAATCCAGAGTAATACTATTGATTCAGAGTGCAGGAACAATCACCAAGAGTGACTGATCAGGGAATACTTCCTGGAGGAAGTGGAGCCTGATTCAAACTTGAAAAAGGGTAGAGTTGGGGGAAATAGCAAAAAGGAGGAGGCATTTTGGGCATTCCAGACTAGGGAGCAGAAGAACAAAGGTGTGGTGTCAGGAATGTTGTAAGTTGTTTGGAGACAATGAGGGCTCTGTTAAGCAGCTGCTGAGAGGGAAGATTTTACATGGCCTTGAATGTGTATCTAAGGAGCATTTGGGGTCCTATGTCTGTGTTTCACAGAGCCCTGAGCTCTTCAGAAGAGGTCTCACATTTAAAAATTCAGTTGGAAAGAAGGGCCATCTGTACCCCAATGTTCATAGCAGCAATGGCCATGGTCGCCAAACTATGGAAAGAACCAAGATGCCCTTCAACGGACGAATGGATAAGGAAGATGTGGTCCATATACACTATGGAGTATTATGCCTCCATCAGAAAGGATGAATACCCAGCTTTTGTATCAACGTGGACAGGGCTGGAAGAGATTATTATGGTGAGTGAAATAAGTCAAGTGGGGAGAGTCAATTATCATATGGTCTCACTTATTTGTGGAGCATAAGAAATAACATGGAGGACATGGGGAGATGGAGAGGAGAAGGGAGTTGAGGGAAATTGGAGGGGGAGATGAACCATGAGAGACTATGGACTCTGAAAAACAATCTGAGGATTTTGAAGGGGCCGGGTGTGGGAGGTTGGGGGAGCCTGGTGTTGGGTATTATGGAGGGCACGTATTGCATGGGGCACTGGATGCAGTGCATAAACAATGAATTCTGTTACACTGAAAAGAAGTTAAATAAAAAAATAAAAAAGAAAAAGAAACCAATAGAGTTGCTGGAGGGGAGGAGGTGGGGGGATAGGGTAACTGGGTGATGGGCATTAAAGAGAGCACTGGGTGTAATGAGCACTGGGTGTTATGTAAGACTGATGAATCACTGAACTCTACCCGTGAAACTAATAATACACTATATGTTAATTAATAAATTTAAATAAAAGAAATACATAGAAAATTTTAAAAAAATAAAAATAAAAATTCAGTTGGTGCAGGTTGGGGAAAGGGAAGGTGACAAGTGGGGAAGCTAAGTGGGCAGAGATTTAGGCCCTCTGTTTCCATGGAAAACTGATCCCACGTTTTCCATTCAATATATTGAGAGATCATGTAAGATTTTATTTTGAAGAAAGTCTTCTGCTGCTTAAAAAATTAAAAATCTCTGTTGTAGATAATAAAAGTCAATGAAGAGTTTTGAGCATACAATATGAGAAAAGGACCCTGGAAGAGTTTATCTCACCTGGTATGTAACCAAAGCAGAAATCCTACTCAAACATCTCTGACAATGTAAAAACTATTCCTGTGACAGAAAAACCACAACTTTGCATGACTTTTCATCCCACAGCTCTAATTTAGGAGAGTGTAATATGGAATCCACAAATCCCTTAGAGGTACCATGAACACTGATGGGAAAAATATATGCATCTCTTTATTTTCCCTAAGCACCACCTGAACTTGACCCTTTCTTCTATTATGAATGTAGGCAACAAATCTTAGTGGTGTGATTATCAATAACCAAAAACTCGGATATTTCCAAACCACTTTAAAATCATTGCTGACATCTTCAATATTTTAAGACTTTAAGAATTACAGTTCTTTTTTTTTTTTAGATTTTATTTATTTATTTATTTGACGGAGAGAGATCACAAGTAGGCAGAGTGTAGGCTTACAGTTCTTTTTTTTAAGGAATTTATTTATTTATTAGTGAGAGAGAGTGCACACAAGCAGGGGAGGGGGCAAAGAGAGAGGGAGAAGCAGACTCCCTGTTGAGCAGGGAGCTCAATGCAGGACTCTATCCCAGAACCCTGGGATTATGACCTGAGCTAAAGGCAGACGCTTAACCAACTGAGCCACCCAGGTGCCCAAGAATTACATTTCAATATAATTAATTCCCTGTATAATTTTATACATTTTATTTTCCACACTTAAAAGCATTATTCTGAGAAGAGTTAATAGGCTTTGCCAGATTTCCAAAAAGGCCTGAGGCACAAGACAATGTTATGAAACCACATTATGTTTATGAATATAAACATATTCATAGAAAACATAGTTGTTTTCTGATGATCCAGAATTCTCTCCCTCTCATGTTTCCCCATTGTTTCCACATTTCTCCTCTACAGCTGTATGGAATAAGTCCATGCTAATCCACATGACAGTCTACCAGATATTTGAAGACAGCTATCATGTGTCAATAAGCTTTTCCTCGCAAGCTAATCATCCCACATTTCTCATCTGGCCCTCAGAAGATATGCTAGTGGGTCCCTTTGTCATTCAGGCCCATGCTCCACATGACCCATTCATGCTCCACATGACCCATCTTCTTCATGTCTTCCCCTTAAAGCATGGTGCTTTTACCTGAGCAAACAGCTTGACAGGCAAGTGTTTGCGGGGGGTGGTGGGCAGAGGAAGAGGGAGAGAGAGAATCTCCCACATCCAATGCAGAGGTGAACGTGGGGCTTGATCTCACAACCCTGAGATCATGACCTGAGCTAAAATCAAGAGTCAGGCACTTAGCCACCCAGGTGTCCCTAGACAGACAAGTTTTAAAGGCAGGACTTGAAGTTTTTCTCAATAATCTCAGTACTTCCTGTTCTCACCTCCCCCCCCCCACTTACCCCCATTATAATAACTTGAGCCCATGAACTGAGATACAACCAGATGTGGCCACTTACTCTTCCCATGTACATCAATTTGAGACAGTATACCAGAGTGGTTAAGTGGGTCTGTGTAGGTCTGCTTTTACATCCTATTTCTTCTGTGTATTAGCTGGGTAACTTTGGGAAAGCCATTTGATCTCTCAAATTCTATTTTCCCATCCATAAAATGGGTGAAACAATAGTTCTTATTGCATAAATGTGTATTAATTAATGACATCATGCATACAAAATGCTTAGCACAGTGTCTGGTGTATGCATGCTAATGTCAATCAAAATAAAAGAAACTACCCTCCTCCTTATGTCAGCTGAGCCCTGGGCAGCTCCTTCTAATCCCCAAGCACCATAGTTTCACTTCCTCTTTCTGGATCCATAATTTATATGTGTTCCCCACTAACTCGCACTTTTCTCATTGTGTGGGTTGACAAAGACCCACCTCCTCTTTAGAGGCTCAGTCTCCTGAATCCCTATAGGAATTAAACAAAAAAATAAGCCACTAAGACTGAAAGTGATTTCTAATAAGGTTTCTGTGGAAATGTGCTCTCAATGGTTATTCCCTTCAAGAGTTTAGGGCTGGGGCGCCTGGGTGGCTCAGTGGGTTAAAGCCTCTGCCTTCAGCTCAGGTCATGATCTCAGGGTCCTGGGATCGAGCCCCACGTCGGGCTCTCTGCTCAGCGGGGAGCCTGCTTCCTCCTCTCTCTCTCTGCCTGCCTCTCTGCCTGCTTGTGATCTCTGTCTGTCAAATAAACAAATAAAATCTAAAAAAAAAAGAGTTTAGGGCTATCTCCCAAATGATTAACTTCCTCTTATCTTGTCAGTATGACATCACCTTTTTAAATCTACTTACTGAATCTGTTTACCAGACTACCTCTCCCTTTCCATAGGAAGATCCTGGCAAAGTTATTGGAAGGACAATAGAGGAAGAAGCAGGAGGAGATAGTTCCTTAGAAACATGAAATGGAGGAGGTAAGAAAAGCTACACAAAAGTATTTTCAGCCTGTGTAACTTCAGGTAACAAGTTCCCTAAATTTGAATTCCACCATACAGAATACTACACCATTTCATTTGTGGAAAACTTCTTTCAGACTTAATCACATGTTCTCTTGTTATGGAGTCCCAGGGTCTCCATTGAAATCCTGTAATCCATGGGGTTATCCTCACTAGGCTTTTGTTATTTCCACATACAGGGTTTTCTCTTCCAAACAGAACTATCACAATCATTTTATTCCCTGCTGGGTTGCGCATCTTCTGCAACCGCCTGATACAGTACTGAGGGCCCCTTCCACGCTTAGCAAAGCTTTGAAGAGTCCCTATAATCAAACAACCAATAACTGAATGTCCCCTCTGGGCTAAGGCTTGGTTAGGTGTTGAGGGGAGGTTATGAAAGTCCCTAACCTCCCAAATGCATCCAGCTTCATTAGGGAAAGAAACAAGGCTAATAAAATATAAAAAATAAGTATTATACATACCGCAGGCAGTCTCCTTTCCAACCTGAGTTATTCCTGTGGGTTTTCTCTTCAAGTCCTAAACATAAGCCAAATTCTAATTTAAGTGAAGATCTTTATATCCCTTTCTACCGAAAATGCTTTCTCTCGCTCACTCTTTTATGAGCTGTCCTAACCCCATGTGCTGTCCAGTTCTCTCCCTCGCCCCCTCCCTCCCTCCCTCTCCCCTCCTTCTCTTTCCTCCTCCCTCTCTCTCTCTCACACACACACAGGCATGGGCCCTTCTTTGATCCTCCTCTGTCTCCTAACCTCAACCTACCTGAAGAACAAGTAGCTCTGATAATCATAAAAGAAGTCTATGGTGTGTACCGTACCAAATTGTCCTCATTTTCTTACCAGCCCTATCGAAACACACATCCCCCTTAGTGCATAAAATTCAGTGAGCTAGTAGGAAAACAGTAAATTGCAGGATTTAAAATTTTATTTCTAGAGGACACCCGACTGGATCAGTCAATGGAGCATGGGACTCTTGATCTCTGGTCATGAGTTCAAGCCCCACGTTGGGCTTGGAGCATACTTGAAAAAAAATTTTAAATGGGGCATCTGGATGGTGCAGTGGGTTAAGCGTGGACTCTAGGTTTCAGTTCAGGTCGTGATCTCAGGGTCATGGGCTTGGGCTACATGGGCTCCCCTGTTCAGCACAGAGTCTGCTTGAGACTCTCTCTCCATTTCCCTCTGCCCCACCCGTGAAGTGCACTCACTCTCTCTCTCTAAAATAAGTAAATCTTTTTTAAAAATTTTGAAAATGATAAATAAAATTTTACTTCCACATTTTAAGAGCCACTTGTCCTTTTAAATAGCTTTATTAATTCAAACAAATGAACCTGATACTTCTGGAGAAGACTTCTTAGAGCCTTTCAAATCCCATCACTGAGGGGCTTCCTCCTCACGTAGGCCCATTCCAATCCCCCTCCTAAGACGTGTCTTATTTGAGGATTATTGGCCAGGGCTATGTTTAGTTTTCTCTATGGCTTGCATCATTAAACACAATGCAAGATTGTGCTGATGTAGGCGTTTATCCATAAAACTTCGGACCCACTGGATGCTAAATAAATGGTTTTAAAATATAGATTAAATGACATGAGCTATTATATCTAAACAAAACAAGCCTTTAGCAAACCAAGTAACAGCACACATAAGCAGAAGATTGAAGGACGAGGAGTCTTGAAAGTTGTATGTTACCCAGTAAGGTTCAGGAGGCACTGGGAGTATTCCTTCTAGTCACCCAGGGATGACTTCTTGAGAAAGGTAGGCCTCTCAGGAACTGCAGACTTACAGACTGAAGAGCCCTGGGAACATTCCAGGCATATGGTGCAGCTTGGGAAGAAGGCTCAGGGGTGAAAGTAACATATTTGGGTTTGAAAAAAAAAAAAAGCAGCAGCATTTTGCCAAACATGTTTTTCCCCTCAGTGTTCAAAGTAAAAAAAGGAAATGCAATCCATATGGTTTGGATTCATTTCTGCTCAATTATGAAGAGCTTCAAGACACTTTCTAACCTCTTAAGTTTTTAGGCCCTTTTTCTCCCTGAAGAACAGGAAGTCTTAATTTTCCTAGCTTAAGGGAACTTGAAAACTAAACGATTTATGTTGGACTTAAATATGAGAGTTCATGAGTTTAAATTCAGACAGACTTGGTAGAATCCAAAGTCCAAACTGTTGCCAGTGATGTTTTCTCTACTCAGAACCCTCAGTGTGGTATCTTTCAGAGCAACTCTGTCTTGGGTTTTGTCTTTAAATGGAGGAGAACATACTTCAACATAAAAAAAAAATACGGGGGTGTGGGGGCACCTGGGTGGCTCAGTGGGTTAAGCGTCTGCCTTCAGCTCAGGTTGTGATCTCAGGATCCTGGGATCGAGGCCCACATCGTGCTCCCTGCTCAGCAGGGATCCTACATCTCCCTCTCCCTCTGCCCGCTATTTCCCCTGCTTGTGCTCTCTTTCTCTGTCAAATACATAAAGAAAATATTTGGGGAAAAAGAAGAAGAAGAAAATGCAGGGGTTTCAGAATTTATAACTGGGTTACTGATGGCTCCAGCCCAGTTGTACATCTGAACGAATTATCTCCATATGCTAGCATAGACCTGGTTTTTTTCATTTCTTACATCTGCAGGGGGAAAAAAAAGCTTAGAATATGTTAGTAAACAAGCATACCATTTGATTTTAAGCCTTATGTGATCACTTTGATCCAAGAGAACTCTTCCACACAGAAATAGCATTTTTTACTGACTTCCCTCTGACATGTCTCAATTTTAAAATTTTTATTTTGTTCACTGCTAAGAATTGCTGTTATACATTGAAATACACAGCTCATTATTTCTGTTATAAATTCTACAAAGGGCATTATTTTAGGAAGGTCATAAAGAGGGAGAAATCAAAGTGGAGACTCAGACCAGGGATAGGACCACAAAGACATCATTCAGTTTGTTTTGTTTTTGCCACAATACACAACCTTAGATCTTGAGCTTCAGATGATCTCTAAACAGATATTTGATATTTGGCTTCCTAATTTGTTCCTATATCTCCTCAATTTCCATTCTGTTATGATCCTTTTCAGTGTGGAACCTGCTGTCAGGAACATGATTACAACCTTGGGACATCATGACCACAGGAAACATGGCGGCCTATTCCTTCTGTGTGAAAAGTATCACTATCAAAACTATACTTTTATATTCTTCACTGGCTTCTCAGACATTCCCATGTTCAAACAAAGAACTTTAACTTCAAGTTTCAAGACCCTTGAACTGGTACGATTCACTCGTCCCAAAACAGACCATTTTTTCCCTTTCCCACTAGAGTAGCTGGGTCCAACTGTTCTTTCTGTCTGGTATCATTCTACTTGTCTAGAAATAGGCAGCAGGAATGCTTAGATGTAGGCCTCCTTGCACCCAGACAGTCTCTATCCTAATTAAGCCAACTGCCACTGTTCACCATGAGTGCTCTCTGCTTACATTGACCAATGAGACTGTTTCCTTAGAACTGTCATAGCTCTGCCTTTTCAGTGAGCCTAGGATTGTGGAGGAGTGGGTGGGGGTGAGCAGGGACAGTGTGCAGTGGAGTCTGGTTGTGGTCAAAGAGAGAATGACCAATATTAAAAGAGAGGTAACTAGGGGCACCTGGGTGGCTCAGTCGGTTAAGCATCTGACTCTTGATTTCAGCTCAGGTCATGATCTCAGCATCCTGGGATTGAGCTCTGTGTCGGGCTCCATGCTGAGCATGGAGTTGCTTGATTCTCTTTCTCTCCTCTCCTCTGTCCCTCCTGTCCCGCCCTGAATCTCTCTAAACAAATAAAAGAAAGGTAACTAAATCCAGTGGCTTTGCACTGAACCCAGGTGAGTTGTGATAACATCTCAAATGAGTAGAAGTATACAAAGCACTGTTAAAACATGGTTTAATTCATTTAATTCTAGAAACAACCTTGAGAGGTTGTTCCTGTTTTTATCTCCAGTTTAACAATGAGGAAATGGAAGCTCAGAGTGGGGCAGTGGCCTGTTCAGATTGCATTGTTGGTAAAGTATAGATGTGGGAATCAGATCCAGTGTTCTTTGTTTTGTTCTACAAGACACCTGCAGTGATGATTGGTTTTGAGGGGTGACAGAGTAAAAAAAAAAAAAAAAAAAAAAGCAAACTTTATTCCTTTTTCCACTTCCTTCAGGACATGTCCTCTTTTGCTAGATGTAAGGTTTTCCTTCCCTTAGTGAAATATTTCACATTTTAAAGACTTTTTCAAGCTTTTGAACCAACATGCCCCAAGAGCCCAAGAGTTGAGCATTTGTCTATCCCATATTCAGTTGTGGGTAGAATTTAGCTTAAAAAGCTCCTGTTGCCCATGAAGAAGATAAATGAGGGGTAGCAACCACAAGTCCTGAAAAGCACTACTGCATATGCCATTTTAGGAGTCCTTAGAGTATATCTCAATGAGAAATAATTACAGAAAAAGAAATGTACAAGGGGATATTTGGAACCTCATATCTTTTTTTTTTCAGTTCCCAGAACTACAGAACACCATCTTCATGCTTGGCTCCAGTGGAGCTCTTAAGAGGAGGGAAGGGGGCAAAAAACTTTGGATAGGATTCTCAAGGATGATCTAGTTCAATCCATTATTGTAAAATAGGTGAGAGAATGTGGTGTAAAGGTTAAACCACAGGCTATCTACGATCACATCCAAGTTTAAGTCCAGTCTCCAGCACTTCCAAGCTGCATGGCCTTGAAAAAATTATTTAACTTCTGGGTTTCTTCACCTATAAAATATGGATCATAATAGTAACTATCTCATAGGATGTTTTGATTATTAAATATTATGTGTATACGTGTATGTGTATTTACATATATGATGAAATAAAGTCATCCTAGTTGAGCTTGAATAGAGATAGGGGCCAACGATCACCCAGGATCAGCACCTGATATATGTGACTGGTACAAAGGAGAAGACCTGAGGGGAAATGATGAATTTAGGAAACATTGGAAGGTATAAAGCAGAGAAAAGGAACTTTTTCTTTTGTGCTTCAGTGTTGCTGAGGGTATTATTCCAATCTGCTGTTTATTTATAGAATTCTGAATAATGAAGAAACATGACAGGACATTTAAATCTATCCTTTCTCAAGAAAGGACCACACCCAGCCCAGCCCAGAAGCCTGAGGACAGTTGAACAACTGGTTATTTTGTTGCAACTCTGAGGTCAGAAAGAGCCCTTTAAGTTAGGAAACATAATAATTATTCACTTAAACAACATTCCTGAATACCTACTATGTGTGTAGTGTTGAGGGAACAATGTGTAGGGGGAGAGAGAGTCAGTCACCGTTCCAACACTCAAGAAACTCACATATGGGTTGCCGAGATAGACGTAGAAGCAGATATTTATGACGCAACAAGGAAGTACCATAATACAGGTATGTGCACAAAAGAGAACAAGTAATAATGGATGATAAGTTAGGGAAGGATTCACTGAGAAAGTGAGATTTGAGTTAAGTCTTAGAGGATGGAGAAAAGTTCAACTAGAGTTCAGAAGTAGGTAGGCAGGAAGGGACCATGATGGACAGAACAAAGCCAAAAACAGCACACTTGTGGATCTGCAAGCATTTCAGGAGGGCTAGAGCTCAGAGTGGAAGACGGGGGGTAGGGAACGGTAGGGGGTAAAGCCAAAGAGCTAGGCAGGAGGCAAATCATAAAAATTTCTTTTTTTCTTTTTAAGCGTGCCAAAAGGGTTAGACATGATCCTGAAGATGCCAAAGAGTTTTAAATGCAGGGGGTACATTATCAAATTTGTGTCTTAGATCAGTCACTCTGGTTACAGTGTGGAGAATGGATTGTAAACAGCGAAAGACCGAGCCAGGGAAACCAGTTAGGAAGATGTTGCAATAACGTAGGTGTGAGATGATGGCGATCCGGATTGAGGTACTAGCCGTGGACACGTAGAGCAGCATAAAGCACCGCCCAGGTGCAAAGGCTTCTTATCTTAGGGGTAAGAGAAGTAGTCTCAGGAGGCGCACCAGTAAATTCTCAAGCCCTCACTGTAGGTATGAGTGCAAATCACGTTTGTTTTGTCTAACTTCCCCTGAGTAGCCAGAACAAACGTCGGCCATTTTGGTTTATCCAACATGATTAATAGTGTATTTCTTCCCTGAAGTACACACACCCCAGGTCACAGAACTCAAAAGCAAAATAAGACAGGATTAAGGCAGCAGGGGTTGTCACTTTTGACATAATGCAAGCCATTGTGTTCGGTTCTTCACCAACATGGCTTACACAGCAACTAGAGGTGCCGAGACTTTCATAGTCTTCCCCTGGGAATCTCCTTTCACTCTCCTACTGTTGACATCGAGAGTAAAGGAGGTTAAGGCAAACCAAAGCACCAGTATTTCCAGAGCGCCTCCTGGGAGCCCCACCCTACATCAGTGCGGGCAGAAGTTAAGGGGCTGATGAGGGTGTGGGTGGAGGGTACAGGAGCCTAAGACAGACTTCTCACCCTCAGGAAGCTCACACTCTAGCTGGGAAGGCATACCTGAGACACAACCAAGCATCCGGATAACAACGGAATGAAAACCTAGATGTCAACTGGAAGTGTCCCAGTAGCCTCAGGGAAGACTGAGCTCAGCTGATAAATTCAAGGAAGGCTTTGGTGGAGGGGGGGGGAGGGGTGCGGGGAGAGTTCGTTCTTTCCAGTACTTCTTGCTGCCCCAGGGCTGAGTGGTTCTCTAGCTGCGGACAGCACACTGGGCTTTGCACTCCAAAGAGCTTAGTTCAAGATTTAGCTCTGCCACTTACTACCCGCGTGAACATTCATCACAAGCTTTCCGAATCTCAATTTCCTCATACATATACGAAAGGCAAAAAATTATCTATCCCATTCAGTCCACAGGATTGTTATAAAAGTTATATGAGATAATACACATGAAGGCAGTTTACAGAGTGTAAACACTAGGGAAATATACATCCTATTGTGGTTCGTGGAAACAGCAAATGCTCCATTCTGCCATTTACTACCTGTGCAACCTTCAGGTAGCCACAGCTTTCCCCTGACATTCTCTCCAGGGCTGTAAAGATGAAAAAGCTTACCAAAACCCATCCATCCACTCATCTATAAATGTTTATTGATCTTTTACTCTCTGCCAGGCACTGAGCTAAAAGCTCAGTATGAAGAGATTGCCCCATTTTCAATGAACTGCCAATCTAGTTAGAGATACAGGCTGGGAAACATATAAACATAATAAAATAATACTTGTTTTTATGGGGGTATATACACACGGAATGCTGCAAAGCTTGGAAAAATAAGCCCTAACAATAACTAAAGGGAGTGAGAGAAAGAGTCACAATGTATAAGTTCTCACCAAGGCTTCTTAAAAGAGAAAGGATTTGGGGCACCTGGGTGGCTCAGTGGGTTAAACCTCTGCCTTCGGCTCAGGTCATGATATCAGGGTCCTGGGATGTAGCCCCGCATCGGGCTCTCTGCTCAGCAGGGAGTCTGCTTCTCCTTCTCTCTCCTCTCTGCCTACTTGTGATCTCTCTGTCGAATAAATAAAATCTTTAAAAAGAGAGACAGAAAGGATTTGCCCAGAGGCCAAGAGGTGGGGAAGAAGAGCTCACCCAGCTACAGTGTATAGGATAAGAAGAGCCTGGGCCAAAGATGAAATTCCAAAATTCAAGAGATAGACAGAAGTAAATGAGACCCTAAAGTAGACTGAGAAAAAGGTAGAACACAAAGAAGAGCAGAATCATGACATCCCAAAAAGGGGGAATGGTCAAGAGTCAAGGAAGATGAAATTGTTACACTGTACACTTGAAGCTAAAATAACACTATGTGTTGATTATACGTGAATCAATCAATCAATCAATTAATTTTTTTAAAGAGTCAAATAAAATGACACCTGAAAAATATCCTCTGAATTTTGCAGCAAAGGGGTCATTTGTGACCTTGACAAAATCTTGTTAGTGAAATGGCTGTGCTAGGTTCCAGATTGAAAAGGGTTAGAAAGTGAGTGGGAACTGAGGAAGTGGGGGTTGCAGGTGGAGTACACTGTTCTTCTACAAATTTTGCCCATAAAAATAGCTAAAGATAGGCAGTCATGTATAGGGATGTAGGGTTTGGAGAAGTATTGGCTTATTGTTTTGGTTTTTAGAGGTCACAGAGACTTATTCGTAATTTCTTAAAGGCAGATATCAAAGGCAGAGGGCCATTGAGAATACAGGGGAAATAAAAGACACTTGATAGATCGAGGTTCACAGGAGACAAGGGTATAAATAAGAATGTAGGAAGAAAGGGGGCACCTAGGTGGCTCAGTGGGTTAAGCCTCTGCCTTAGGCTCTGGTCATGATCTCGGGGTCCTGGGATCAAGGCCTACACAGGGCTCTCTGCTCAGTGGAGAGCCTGCTTCTTCCTCTCCCCCTGCCCCACCCCTGCCTCTGCCCCTGCCCATGCGTGCTCCCACACTCTCTGCCAAATGAATCAACAAAACCTTTAAGAAAGAAGAATGCAGGAAGAAAGATTTATTTTTTAAAAAGATTATTTATTTATTTATTTGTTAGAGAGAGAGAGAGAGCACAGGCAGAGAGGCAAGCAGAGGGAGAAGCAGGCTCCCTGACGAGCAAGGAGCCCGATGTGGGACTCGATCCCAGGACGCTGGGATCATGACCTGAGCCAAAGGCAGCCGCTTAACCAACTGAGCCACCCAGGCGTCCTGAAAGATTTATTTTTGACAGAACAGATATCTCTTCTCCTGACATCTGCTGGAGGCAGGTGAAGCTGAGGGCAGAATTAACTGTTTTTGTCGCCCCCGCCAATGCATGTGTTGCTCTCTCTGTTCCAGGTGCTTTTTTCCGCTTATCACGAAGCCAAATCCTTACTCATCTCTCAGACTTCTACTCAGCTGTCACTTCGGCAAGGAAGCCTTCTACTCCTCGAATACAAGACTTGATCCCCCTGTTGTATGGTTGCATAGCACTCTTTCCTTCTCCCTCCTGGCACTTTTGACAGTTCGAAAAATGCCTTCATCAATGTGATCATTTGTCAAGTCTTTTTTTTGTTATTGTTCACTTTATTATCTCCAGTATGTAGTACATGGTGCTGAGCCTAGAGTAGGTATTTAATGAATACATATTAAATCATCTTAAATGTATATATTTAATTACACTAGGTGCTGACAAAATAGGAAACCCCTGTTTTGTTTCCTATAAGGGAATGTCAGTCTAACAGAGAAGATAAGCCCCATCTCCAAATGATTCCAAGACAGAGATAACACTTGGTTCAAATAACACTTCTTCCATGAAATGGAATACTCAGCCTGCCCAGAATCAATCGCAACTTCCTCTTACCTTTCATTGCACTTTTCTTGTACTGATATTCTAGTACAATCTTCAGTTTGCGATCTATTAGCTTAGGTCCCCAATTGTCCTGTCCATTCTGTGCATTTCTCTTCTATTAAAATCAAAAGCAGAGTCAATGTCAGGTGCCTTCAACTGAGAATCCTAATACATACAATCATTTTCACTGAAACATGGAGACATTTGGCTCAGTCATTTCACAACTAGATTTTCTCTGTTTTCTTTTAATTAAATGCACTTTGGGACACATTTGATATAAATTTAAGATTTTGGTATTTATTTATTTATTTGAGAGAGAGAGCAGGAGGAGGAGCAAAGGGGAAAGAATCTCAAGCAGACTGTTCCCAGTGTGGGGCTCGATCTCATGACCCTGAGATCAAGACCTGAGCAGAAACCAAGAGTCGGAGCCACCCAGGCACCCTGAAAATAAATAAAATAAAATAAAAAATAAAAACTGGTAAAAAAAAAATGGGTTTTTCTGGCCTTTACTTTTTTAAAAAAGATTTTATTTATTTATTTGACAGAAAGAGATCACAAGTAGGCAGAAAGGCAGGCAGAGACAGAGAGAGAGGAGGAGGAAGCAGGCTCCCTGCTGAGCAGAGAGCCCCATGTGGGACTCGATCCCAGGACCCTGAGATCATGACCTGAGCCGAAGGCAGAGGCTTAACCCCCTGAGCCACCTAGGTGCCCTGGCCTTTACTTTTGCCGATCCAATGGCATATTCAATTTTTGCTGGATATTTAGGCATTTCAACAGCTCACTTTTCTTCAACAACAGGCAGGCTGGCTGACATAGGTACAATGGCTTAAGATTATGCTGGTGTCATGACAGAGTTGATTATTTCTTTTCTCTTTTCTTTAAAATAAAGATACCACTAGACCCCAAAGCACAAAAGCAGCTAGACTTTCCTGTGTGGTGTTTCTTTTGCCCGTTCAAATGAGTTATGACTTCCCATAATGGCACAAATTCTAGCATACTTTGAAGCAATTAGGAAAAGCAACAAAAAAGCATCTAGGAATCCTGAAAATCTCTCCAAAGCCCTAGGATCCAAAAAAGGCATTTATAGTGATTCTGGGACATATTTTAGGGTATTTTGGGAAGTACTGGGCTAGAAATGGGGAATTTGCAACACCTGGTTGGGGAGCTTAAGTGTAACATGGTATTCAGCACCTCCTGTCTTTGGCAAAATCATGACAGAACTTTGTCATTGCCATCAATTTCCTTAGAGTCTTCAAGTCAACTTTTGTGGGTGTCATAATGCTATTTAGTAGGATACGGTCTGGTCTGGTGCGTAAAATACCATCAGTAGGGCCTAGGAGGTAGTATCTATACCTTCACCCAAATTGCCAGAAAATGGTATAGAACATGATAACTGATTATAGGTGATAACTTAAGAGCTGATAGAGCCAGGAACGTCAAATTTCATTTAAATTATGTAAAAAATGCTCCTCCTCTTACATTCCGTTTTTTGAACCTGATAAAGAAAGAGCACGGGCTTTGAAGTCAGACACACATGGGGATCAAATTCTAGTTCCACCACTTAGAGCCACCTTCAGGTCTCCTTAATCCTTAGCTTCTTTATCAGCCAAATGGGAATCGTGCCACCTTCCTCCTGGGATTTTTTTGTAAGGATTAAGTAAAACAACATATGAAAAGTCCCTGGAACACAGTGTCTGGCTCGTAAGACACACTCTTGAAATATTACTGTTCTTTTCATTTTTTTAATAACAGGGATGTCATTTAAAGCTTTATTTTCCATCTACTTTTATACCAAAATGAATTTTATCTTGGGAGCAACTGATTTTGTTCTTTTGCTAGGAAATGAATGATCTCTTGGAAAATGGGTTCACATTTCATAGGGCAGAGTCTAATGCATATGAGTTTGCCTCCTTGAAAATCATCAGATGAGGACTTCTACCTCTTAGAAGAGCAAACAGACCATAGACAAGACCCAGATTTGGGCCATATATAAATACAAGCTACTTCTGTTACTTTGTCAGTATGTTATCAGAAAATAGCACAGATGTACTTGAGGAGGAGTCTAGCAACATGGCGCGGAGAGTTAGGTGGTAAAAGGGATCTCCTTGTATTTAAGAGACAAAACGGGGGCGCCTGGGTGGCTCAGTGGGTTAAAGCCTCTGCCTTCAGCTCAGGTCATGATTCCAGAGTCCTGGGATCGAGCCCCACATCGGGCTCTCTGCTCAGCAGGGAGCCTGCTTCCTCCTCTCTCTCTCTCTCTCTCTCTCTCTCTCCGCCTGCCTCTGCCTACTTGTGATCTCTGTCTGTCAAATAAATAAATAAAATCTTTAAAAAAAAAAAGAGACAAAACGAACAAAGGAAAAAGAGAGAGAGACCAACCAAGAAACAGACTCTTAACTCTAGAGAACAGACTGATGGTTACAGGAGGGGAGATGGGGGGTAGAGAAATGGGTGAAATAGGTAATGGGGATTAAAGAGGGCACTTGTCCTGATGAGCACAGGGTGATGTATGGAAGTTGTTGAATCACTGTATTGTACACATGAAACTAACAGAACACTGTATGTTAACTAACTGGAATTAAAATTTTTAAAAATTTGTGATTATTTGCATTTAAGAATCAATTATCAAGTTTGGTGGGGGGGGGGGATTTCCTCGCGTTCAAGTGATCTTCCAGGAAAGAACAGAGGTCTGAACACCAAATGAGGTTTGGGAGAAATTGGTTAATGCTTTATAAAATGGAGATTTAATAATTTTCTTACAATTTTCTAAGCATTATTCTTTGCAATGAATAGTAAAATCATCTGAAGGTATTTGGGTGTCAGTTTCTAATATACTCTTAATATTTTACATTTCAAATTCTGAAGCTGGTTGAAAATAAATATGATCACAATCTGAAATTTTCTATATGGACTTTTCTTGCTGCTCACCTTGATTTAGTTTACAGATTTAGAAATGTGTATTTTTTTTAAAGATTTTATTTATTTATTTGAGAAAGAGACAGTATGAGAGCATGAAATGGGACAAGGTCAGAGGGAGAAGCAGACTCCCTGTGAAGCTGGGAGCCTGATGCGAGACCCAGTCCCTGGACTCTGGGATCATGACCTGAGCTGAAGGCAGTTGCCTAACCAACTGAGCCACCCAGGTGCCCAGAAACATGTATTCTTTTAAATAGGAGGATACTGCCATGGCTGACTTTTTTAGTCTTTTATTATGCCTTATGCCTTTATTTACATTTTTCTTTCTTTTTTTAGTAATTAAGAAGAAAGAAGAGATGAGATATTTATTAGAAAAAGTTATATTAAGAATACTTTACCAGTTCTGACATCCCCTTTCTACAAGGTGATCTTAGTCTACAAGGGAACCTTTTCAGAATCCTTTACTTATGCTGCCAGTGGGGAGATGAGAGGGCACACCTGACTGGTAAATTTAGGAGGAATAACTGGGCATGATTGGCTTGATATCCCCTATTTTTCCTCTGGAAGGTATGCCTTCCTACGGATAGCATAAATTCTCTACACCGCACATGGAACTTGAGCTCACAACCCCGAGATCAAGAGTCACATGCTCCAACGACTGAGCCAGCCAGGCGCCCCATCCAGTTCTGTCTGAGACTGAATGAATGTATTTGCCTAATTCTGGAGATCGGCGAGCAGATCCACTTGAATATCAGCCCTAAAGATAAATGTTCACATTGGACCTTCTTTATAATAAAGGTGATATTTGGGTGCCTGTATTATAGTCTCTGTTTTGTTTCGCAAAAAATTTCTATAACCTGGCATAGGAGAGAGTTGGTATTTATTGGATGTCTTTTCTCCCTTTCTCTGGAAAGCACATCATGTAAGAAGAAGATTTTTCTAAATATTAATAAATAATGCTGACCAAAAGTCCTATAGGTCTGAAGTAGCATGTTACATTTTTAATATCTGCTCTTTTAGCATGTGTTGCAACATCATATCTCCTAATTATTTCCACATTTGTTGGCAGAAAATTGGGATTTGAAACTTGAAATTTCCTCACAATGACTAATGTTAACCCTTTACTTAGTGAATTATGGGAAGAAAGCCAAATCACTGAAACAGCTGAGGAAAGGTTAGTATACAAGAAAAATTAATGTTCACAATTTGGAGTCTGGGATAGCACATGATATCTGGCATCCAAAAACAATTCTCCATTTCATGATTAAAGGAACATTTTTGAACCATGACCAAACACAAATGCAGTGTTAAATAGAATTCAGATGGTCACCTTTCAACCTTGAAGGGAGTGAAAAAGGCAGTGTTTTACTTTTTTTAATTACTGGGGAAATAAAGACAATCAATGAGATGGAGATGCTTAAAAGTGCTTTGTGAGTTCTTTAGCATTGGGCATTGAACTAGTTAACAGCCACCTTTCAGTATTTTACAACGGACAAAGGCCAAGTTCCTAGAGCCCCATATTCTGGTATTGCCATGAGAGGTATACTTGATTTTGTTTTTTGGACTGTATACCATGGATAGGACTTAAGAGAGGTGACTAGAAAATACAATGCCTGTCTCTAATAAGCATGGAAGAATGAAAATGATCAGATTAATACTGTCTCCTTAAAGTAGCACCTCGTGTATTCAACAAAGGCTACTCGGACTCCTCTTTGCACTTGATGAACAACCACAGCCAAGTGCACAAATCTTAAGTACACAAATCAATTAATTTTATGTATGTGTACATCCAGAACGAAGATCAAGCTGTAGACCATTTCAAAAAGCTCAGGAAGCTCCTCTGTGCTCATGACCAGTCATTACTCTTTCCAGAAAGAAACCATTTTTCTTAGTATAAACACAGACTAGTTTTGACAAGTTTTGAACTTTATATAAATGGAAGCATACATTATGTATTCTTGGGTATTCCGGCCTCTTTCGCTCAGCATTGTGTGTGTGTTTGTTTTTTTTTATCGTAACAATTGATTTATTTTATTCTTGTCTCACATCGTGTTTTATCTTTATTTTACAAATCAGCTCCCCCTTCCCTGCCCCTTTCCTTATCTTTTGATGATTTGAGCAGTTCATTCATCACCCGTCCCCCTTGTTGATTTGGAAACTACTATATTCCCCACCGCTACTGGTAGTTAGCTTCCTTTTTCTGTCACTTTCTCTACTGTTACAGGAAAATGAGTTTCCAGCTATTTTTCCTTCAGCAGGTTTCTCTTGGCTTATGGTTTTCCCTTCCATCTCAGTGAGACTCAGCATGCTTTTATGTTTTACCTCTAAGTATCCAACTGCTAGATTTTGCTAAGATAGTTTAGCATTTTGAATTTCAGAATGTTGTAGGTTTTGTTTCCCTTCAAGTATTTCTCTCCCACTATAAGAGTCTTTGCCCTCGCGCTCAGCTCCCCCCACCCACAATGCACACATGCTCAGCATTGTTCTTAAAGCAATCCACATTCTCGTGTTTATTGTTATATAATATTGCATTGTATGAATATTCCACAGTTTTTGTATGCATTGTACTCCTGAAGGATGTTTGGATTGTTTCTAATATGGAGCTATTATGAACAACACTACTATGCATATTATTGTACACATTTTCTTATGGGCATAGCATTCCTTATATCCAAAAGTGGTGTTGTCCAGTCATATAAAAGTATTTAGCTTATAAAAATATATATATACTACCGGGGCACCTGGGTGGCTCAGTGGGTTAATCCTCTGCCTTTGGCTCAGGTCATGATCTCGGGGTCCTGAGATCGAGCCCCGCATCGGGCTCTCTGCTCGGCGGGGAGCCTGCTTCCTCTTCTCTCTCTGCCTGCCTTTCTGCCTACTTGTGATCTCTCTCTCTCTCTCTGTCAAATAAATAAATGAAATATTAAAAAATATATATATATATACTACCAACCCAGAAGCACTAAAGCAGGGTCTTTTTTTTAAGATTTTATTTATTTATTTGACAGAGAGAGGGAGATCACAAGTAGGCAGAGAGGCAGGCAGAGAGAGGAGGGAGAAGTAGGCTCCCAGCTGAGCAGAGAGCCCGATGGGGGGCTCAATCCCAGGACCCTGAGATCATGACCTGAGCTGAAGGCAGAAGCTTAACCCACTGAACCACCCAGGCACCTCTAAAGCAGGGTCTTGAGCAGATATTTGTATACCCATGTTCATAGCAACATTATTTATAAGAGCGACAGGTGGAAGCAACTCCAATGTTCATTGACAGATGAATGGATAAACCAAATATCATATATACACACAATGGCATATTAGACAGCCTTAAAAAGAAATTCTGCCATGAAACAACATGCATGAACCTTAAGAATATTATGCTAAACGAAATAAGCCAATCACAAAAGACAATACTGTATTGTCCCACTTCTATGAAGTACCTAGAGTACTCAACTTCATAGAGACAGAACATAGAGTGTTAATTGCCAGGGGCTGGCAAAAGGGAGGTATAGAAAGTTGTTGTTTAAGGGTACAGAATTTCAGTTTTGTCAGATGGAAAGAGTTCTGGGATGGATGGTGGAGACAGGTGAGACAGGTGCACAGCAACATGAATGTGTTTATTATCACTGAAGCGTGCATCTAAACATGGCTAAGATAGTAAATTTTATGTCATGTGTCTGTTACCATGATTAAATTTTTTTGAATATTTTATTTATTTGAGAGAGAAAGAGAGCATGAGCATGGGGAGGTTAAGGGGGAAGGGCAGAGGGAAAGGGAGAAGCAGACTCCCCCATAAATAGGGATCCCAACGCAGGGTTCAATCCCAGGCCCCCTGGATCATGACCTGAGCCAAAGGCAGACCCCTAACCAACTGGGCCACCTAGGCACCCCTAAAATTGTTTTAGATACTATCAAATTCCTTTCAGATATAATTGTAGTAGTTTATACTTCCATCCGCAAAATAGGAGAGTTTTAATTGTTCCATGTGCTCACCAAGATTTGGTATCATTCATCCATTTTATTTTAACTTGATAGAAAGTGTGTACTAGTATTTCATTATGGTTTTATTTTGCATTTTACTACTGAATAATGATGGTGAGCATCCCTGAATATTGTTTATCGGTTATCCAGATGCTTTCTTTTGTCAAGTGACTGTTCGGCTCTTTTGCCTAAGTATTTTTACTGGTTTGTCTTCCCTTTTTTTTTTTTATTAAATTTTGACTTGTAGGAGCTCTTTCTATATTCCAGATATATACTGTTTGTCAGATTAGTGTGTTACAAATATCTTCTCCACACCGTAGCTTGGCTTTTCACTCACATAATGGTATCGCTTCATGAATAGTTCTCATAGCATATTCTTTTGCGTTTCCTAAATAGGAAAATTTCATATAATACAAGGTGAGGGGATTTGATCGCCAGAAAAAAATTTCATCTTTAAAGCTAAGATAATGACGATGATGATGATAAGGATATACCACCTTCCCAAGTCTAATCACGCTAATATAAGGACTGTCTGCAAGGTTAGCACAGAGATAAGGAAGGAAGTTATTACAAGTAGTAGACTCAGAATTTGCCTTAGCAGGAGCTAATCTTTCATGTGTAACTGGTTTATATATCTTGGCTTCCTCCTTGGAGCTGAGAGGGACCTTAAAGAGGCGTAACTGTGTCAAACAGTAATAAATTTGATGAAGAAGCAACCTAGCCATGTGCAACCATTTGGAATTTAAAACTAGTCAAGGTCATGAAATAACTTCTATGTGGGGGGTATATGGGCCTGCATATGCCAAAGGAAAAGGGAGAAGTAGAAACTGTCCCTTAAGGCAATCCAAAAGGACAAGTTCTAAAAACGATTTGGATCAATGGC
The DNA here is from genome assembly GCA_003697995.1 of Taxidea taxus jeffersonii. Taxonomy (NCBI): domain Eukaryota; kingdom Metazoa; phylum Chordata; class Mammalia; order Carnivora; family Mustelidae; genus Taxidea; species Taxidea taxus. Next base: position 68,422 of record RCUC01066299.1, read on the forward strand.
AGACCCCTGAACTATGTATATGGTTTTCCAAAAGGATAGCATTCATTTGGATGTATGTCTCATTACATTTTGGTCATAAGTACCATTGGGCAAATATCCACTGGGACCCTTGGACATGGATGAATGAACACTCACGGCCTTTGTGAGGAGCATTATCTCACCTCTTACCCACCCCACCCACTCAAAAGATATTGCAATTTGTCAAACCAGAAATGGAGTCAAACAACATCCTGATCCTAAAATGAACTTGGGCATAGCCCTAGCTTCCGAAATGTCACAGTTATTGACTGTTCAAGATTCCAAGAGCCACCGTGGAAGTTCATAGGTTGATCCAAGTTTAGACTTGCGTTAATACACAGAACTCTCTTCCCTGTTTCTTTCTTTTTCTTCTTCTTCTTCTCCTTCCACCTCTTCTTCTCCTTCTCCTCTTCCTCCTCCTCCTTCTCCTTCTTCTTCTTCTTCGCTTTCATTCATTTAGTAAGGGAATTCATCAAATAAAATAGATTGTAATTGTTGTGTATTGTATAGAGAAATGGGCCTGTTCAGGCCAAATGCAAAAACAAGTCTCTGTGCAAAGCCAAGGAGCCCTTGTGAGCAAGACAAAGCCTATACAAGTATTCTTATTATGTGCAAATATAACATATTTTTGAGCACTTGTTTTCCAGGTACTGGGGTAAGTTCTTCATATTAATTATCTAATACTACCCTTACAACATTATGAGTCAGACACTGTGATCATCTCCAATTTATAATTGAAAGAACTGAAATATATGGAAGTTAAGTAACTTACCTGAGTAAGTAACATGGATAGCATATGCTAGAACCAGAACTTAAACCTGATCTGTCTGACCTCAGAGCTCAATACTCCATTGCTTCCACCACCAGAACCTACCTAACAGAATACTCTAAGGGGCTTGAATGCCGACTAGTTTATTTAGTCGAATGTGCTAGTCCCATGTATACTGGCCAGAGTTCTTCTATATAGGCAACTCAATCCACTCCAGCTAGTTTTAAGGGGAAAGAGGTTTCGTAAGATAGTTCGGGTGCCCCCATAGAGTCTCTGGGAGTGCCAGGAACCAAGCTTGGATGCCAAACAGCCGGGAGCAATGATTTAGTGATGAGAAAGCCCAACCATGCCTCAGGGTGGTTACAGCGGAAGGACTACTGCTGCGATCTCCTGTTTTGCTTGAGCCTGAGCCACAAACTCTGCCAGTGCTGTTTCAGAAAGAACCAGATGCTTCCGATCTCTGCTTGACACAACATCTGTCTCCCCAAATGCAGTTTCTGCCCAATCAGGTCGTATGCCAGCCCTCTAGCTGCAAGGAGATCTGAAAAATGGAATTTTCGCTTCTCAGTACCAAGTACAGAAAGACAAGCTCGCCGGGAGATGATACACATGTTGAGTGACTTAACCTAGGGTATCACTGATGTGTGTAATGGAGAGTTTCATTTTGGCTTTCTTCCGGGCAGTAACCTTTTCGTACGTGATCAGTTAGTGACTACATGGGTATTTCGGGTCAGGAAGATTGAACGATAATTTTAAACAGAAATGCTGACCTTCCTTAAATAAATCCACGTCGAGGAACTAAACTGCCTAAACACAAACCCAGACCAACGAGTTATATTCTGAATCCCTACCTCTCTATCTCCAGATCTATATCTAGGTATATAGTACTTCTACCCAGTAGCCAGAAAAAAAAAAAAAAAGGCAAGAAAACCAGAAGCCATCCTCAATTTATTGCTTCTTTCTGCCTTAATCTTAGCTAATCAGACACCAGAATCTGTGATCTCTACCTCCTAAATCCTTCTCAAAATCTCTCTCCTTTCCATCATTGCCATTTCTGCATTGGAATTCAAGTGAAAATTACACCATCTCTCACGACATCGTCTATTCCCTGTGGCTTCAGTGCTCTTTATTCTGCAGTCCAACATGAAAACTCACCCTTCAAAGCCAAATTTAGGAGTTATCTTCCTGTACACCTTCCCTAAGTTATCAGATCCCCAAGTCATACTTTTCATATAACATCAATAACATTCTTTTTTGTTGGTGCTGTTGCTGAGTCCATCTCTCTCAACTAGACTCCAGGTTATGGGTGGGCGAAAATCATCTTCTTATTCCTGTCTGTATCTATGGCACCTTAGACTTCCATCATATACATAATAGACGGGAACTGTCTACTGAATTGATCAAAGTCCAGACAGGGGATTCAAGCTTACCCATACTCTGATTTTGATTTATCATTCTCAGCAGGGTTGTATTACTAGCCCATTTTCACCGTTGTCGTTATTAGATTCAACCCATTTATTGTACTATTTTTAAATGTGGTAAAATGCACATAACCTAAAATTTACCAGTATATCCATGTCCTCATGTAACTGACCTTCAGAAGTTTTCATCTTGCAAAACTGAAACTCTATGCTCATTAAAAAACAATTTCCCATTCCTCCCTCCCTGTAGCCCCTGGCCACCACTGTTCTATTTTCTGTTTCTGTGAATTTGACCACTCCAGATACCTCATCCAAGTGGAACCGTTGAGAATTCATCTTTTTGTGACTCCACTGCTTTGTTTTAAACTCTTAAAATGTGGGGGTGCTTGAGTGGCTCAGTCGGTTAAGCATCTGCCATCGGCTCAGGTCATGATCACGGGTCCAGGGATGGAGTCCCTGCATGGGGCTCCCTGCTCAGTGAGGAGCCTGCTTTTCCCTCTTCCTCTGCACCCTCCCACTTGTACATTCTCTTTCTCTCTCTCTCTCTTTCAAATAAATAAATAAAATTGTTTTTAAAAATTTAAAGAAAAAAACTTCTAAAATGTTACATGACCGATTGGCATCAGAGCAGGAAAACTTTGAAGTGGAAGTGCTCTTGTTTTAATAATTTCTTCATTCACAAAGGGGTTCATCCTATGAGGACATCTCCAAACTTATTAGAATTCTCTGTTTCCTGTATTTGAGGAGCTATTGTGCATTTCCTAATTGTACGTTTTCAGATCCCTTGGAGAAAAGATGAGATAGCCACTGGCATTGCCTAGAAGAAGAAATTCCAGTTAAGGGCTGTAAGCTTTTCAGGGTGTGCTCTACAGTGAGAAAACACAAAAAAGTGTCAGAAAAGACAGTAAGCAAATTAAAGAAATACTGGAAACACAATGGCAACTGATCTAGGGAGAATGGTATCTGTTTCATTCACTCTTGAAAAATGATTGGGCTAATTAAAGTTAAACATAGGATTTGCCTAAAGTTGTCCTAAGGGAAAAGAATTAACAATGGGAAATTTTTGATGTTGAAATTTTCAGAATTTAATGCCATGAGTGACTAGCTGTATATGATATCAAACCATCGAAATTAAAATTCCAGCCATCACCCAATTGTTGTCTATTTTTTTTTGTATTGTTCAAGTCTCATCTTGGTCACAATAAAATCCAAAGTCCTTATAATGGTCTGCAAGGCTCTATGTGAGCTGGTTTCTATTAGTGGAAATCTTCATTCTCTGTTCAGCCTTTAACAGCCATAGTGAATTACACACTGTTTCTTAAACACTCAAAGCAGACCTCAGGGCCTGTCCCTCTATCTGGAAAGCTTAACCCCAAGACATTCTCTTGGCTTTGCCTTTTTACTTCATTTAGGTCTCTACTCAGTGTCCCTTCCTCAAACAGGCTTCCCTTGGTCATCTTTTATAAAATAGTATCCTACCTCTATCATTTCTATATCCTTACTTGGTTCTTTTGTTCTTCACAGAAGCTATCATTATCTGGTACTTTTCAATATTCTTTGTTGTCAGCCCCTACTCAAATGAAAAACCTATGAGGCTTACTGATTTCATCTAATTTGCTTATGCTTGTATCTCTAGGATCTAGCGCAGTGCTTAACATAGAGTGGATATCAAATAAATAGTCTCTGAATGGGTATATACTTTTTAAAATTACTTTTATTTTTGAACCAATATATACTTTTTTAAATTACTTCTTTTCGAACTGATATATATGTGTGTGTATATATATATATTTGTAATTTTGTATTTTTTGTATATATATATATATTTTGTAAGATTTTACTTTTAAGTAATCATCTCACACCCAATGTGAGGCTCAACTCACAACTCCGAGATCAAGAGTTGCTTGCTCTACCGACTGAGCCAGCCCACCACCCCATTGTGCTGAGCCATACTTGAAAGTCTCATTTGCCAAGTCATTATATGACAGGTGGAAGCAGTCTCCACACTATAGGTGAATAAAAATTAGATTCCATGCTCTAATCTGCTATAAATACAAAATCTCTGTGACCCCCTCCCTCCTTATTTGAATGCAGGTCTTCTCCAAGTATGGTTTCCAAGCCAACAAATCAGCATCATTTGACAGCCTGTTAGTAGTTACCAAATGAATCAGAAATTCTGGGGGCAAGGCCCAGCAATCTGTATTTTAACAAGCTCTCCAGGTGATGTTTAAAGAACCATCAGCCTGAGTCTTTTTCCACAAGTGAAATCTCTACGTGTAAGCTAGAAAGAGTCTTCCTAAAGGCAAAAATGAAGACATGTACGTGAATAAAACCTAAGTCCATGAAAGGCAAGAATAGAAAGATAACTTGTTTTTTCTAGATTTTGTTTTGTCTGATATTAGCATAGATGTGCTTTTTTTTTTCCTTATTAGGTCTGGGTCAGTATAGCTTGATGTGGATGCCATTTAAGATGATCCTTCTATCTTCCTCCTCACAGTGAACCTAAATATCTACTATTAAGTCTGAAGTTGAGTATTTCTCTTCAAAAAATCCTCTTGATCCTAATTTATTTTTACTTTTTTCAGAAACATTAAAAACACTTCAAGGATCTATCCCTATGTTCAGGATGATGACATGTGAGCTCAGTGGTCACCATTTCCAAAACTATATGTTGCCACGTGGTAGCCATTGAGCATTAAGGCCAAGATCTCATTGGACCAAACTGGGAACAGAAAGGACAGACATCTGGAATGGAGTTGGGTGGGCTGTCGACATTGGTGACCATTCCATTAGGAAAAAGTGCCAACCATTCTTGAAGTCTCTCTTTGGTTATGACTTTTCCCCCAGCGTTATTAGGACGTTTAAATCAAATAACATTTGCAAGAACTTAGAGAACTATAAAGCACTAGGTAAGTGATACAAACAGTAGCTAATCATTAACTGGATACCTTTGTTTGCCAGGCACTATGCAAAGCACTTTACATATATTATTACAATCTTTCAGCAATCCTTGAAGGTGGGTATTGTTATCTTCATTTTATGAAGGAGGTTAGGTAACCTGCCCAAGGCCATATAATGAATAACTAGTACAGATGAAATATGAACCAAGATCCATCATATTTAAAATCACATGCCACTAACCACTACACTCATTGACTTGGTGTCACTTTCACCACATCCATAACTATATCTGCATGTATATATTTAAATATCAAATGAGGCACATTCTTATTATAGAAATTAAAACACACACAAAAAGAATTTAAAACGAAGCATGAAATTCCCCTGTGCCATCATCCAACGGCAATCCCACTTTTATTCATATTTGAAATGAGCAAAATCCTGTGTTTGCTTCAACAGGAATATTTGCCTACTGAAAGGTAAGGAGAAATGTTCCAAAAATATCCTCAATTTTAATAGCTCCCATATTAAAAAAGGAAAGCGATCTGTTTTAATTACAATAAATGGAATAGTTATTACATTTCTTAAAAATGATTTGGCAAAGTGCACTTCAATTTTTATAGCAAACATTTACACCATTAAGATACTACCAACTCAACTTGTTACTTGCAAAACAAATGCTTCAGTTAGTTGAGCTGTCATTGTGGACACAGCCCAATATCTCTGTCTTCCCAGGCAGCTATGATTCCTCCTCTGTCAGCTCTGCCATGTGATAAACTAGTCAGACACCTGGCAATCCGATTTGCTTCATTCTCCACCAGGACAGGTGTATTTATTTAACAACTTCTTAGTGGTAGCCCAGATGTATATATACTTTTTAGGCTGCTGAAAAAAAGGACGCTTGATTCTATAACTGTCTTTTTTTTTAAGATTTTATTTATTTATTTGAGAGAGAGAGCATGAGTGGGGTGGGGGGAGAGGGAGAAGCAGACTCTGTGCTGAGCAGGGAACCCCACTCAGGGCTCAATCCCAGGACTCTGGGATCATGACCTGAGCCACAGGCAGACACTTAAGCGACTGAGTCACCAACTGGCACCCCTCTCCAATTGTCTTTAGTGAATGCTGCCTTGATCTTAAGTCAAAGGACTCTCACTGTATCTCCAAGTACCACTCCATGCCCACTACACTGATGCTGCCCACTAAGACTCACAATAACATAGCAGAGAATGAATTGGGGAGACACTGTCTTCTTTCTTCTCCACACTTTTGAGCAATTCCTGCTCAGTAAGTTCCAAGCTGGGTCAGCGATATTTAGTTACTCTTTGCTGTTTTTCTTTGCCAATTAGAGGAGAAGGATAGCGTGCTGTCGCCATCAGCACTTGACTGCAGTAAATGAATGCCTCAGCCCACAACTATTGGGACCCATGCCTTCACTCTTTCCACTCAGCTTTAGCGCCCAAATTCCCAAAAGTTGGCTCCAAGAACCAATGGGTTCTCACTGAGTCATCCTGTTGCGTTGTTACTCAGTGCTTCTCGATGATCCCATTTTGATCCTTCTTTGTCCAGAGGCAATAGAACTCTGACTCATTCCTGGAGGAGTTGATATTCTAGCTGATGATCAACTGAGCACCTATTCACCTGTCTGTGACATTTGCTATGGCTACATTAGGACCACCCTATTGTGTGAAGAAAGATAGTGCCAGACTCCTAGGATAGAAACCTCTCAGCCTGAATATTAGTAAGGCAGTTGGTAGCTCAATCTTACAGCGCTTCCTACCAAGATTTCTGCGGTTAAATACAGAATTGTTGGATTCCAAGAGCATGGATGGAAGTCAGGCAGAGGCACTCCACCAACTAGGCTGTCTACTAATTCGTCATCCCTTTGGCATCTCCCCACGCCCACCCTGATACTTTCCAGTAATAGACACTCTCCCTTTTGCATTGCACAAGTGCTTTGTATCCACCTTGGGGAATCCAGATCCAAACATTAATTGAAATTCCCCCTAGGTACACATATGTAATGTGTTACAATAGAATGGATGGAATAAGATGATATTTGAGATGATATTTGAATAACGACTTGGAATCTGTATAAAATGTTAACCATATTTCCACAAGGTAGAGCTGAAGGGACAAAGATGGCTTCAGCATGATCAGACATACACAGGCACACCGAAGATGAGAAGGAAGAAAGAAGAAAAAGACAAAACAAAACTTTCAAAACCAAAGCCAGGCTTTCTTGAGCCCTTCTGTAAGCCGATCAGGTCGGCATCATGGAAATTGTGTAAAGGCTAGTGGAGCTCCAGGCAGCTTGCCATTCAAGGTTAAGGGAAAGGTGCCATATGTATTCAAGTGCTGGCTCATCTATGAACACCTGCCACACTTCTGCTTTTATACTATGTACACTACGAAACAAGGCAAGACACTGAAAAGTTCCAATGTCAGTGGTCAGGACGTTAGCCTTGAGAAGGTGGAAAAATCTCTGGTTTCACAAAGACACTCTACTTACATCCAGGACAGGTCTAAGAAAGTGCCTTATTAATACCATAAGTGAAAAGACCTGTGAGTACATAGGAACTTTATTGTTTGATGTTACCCAGGCTTGGCTTTCTGCCAGTATTAGCAAAAGGATGTATAGGTGTGGTCAGGAAAGTCAGGAAAAGACAGAGAGGGCTAAGAGGAGGAGAAAACCAGCAGTCACAGAAGAATGACCATTTGTCCCACTACTGACTTGGAGAGGAAAGAAAACTCCTAAGTAGATGTAGTTTGTGAGATGCGTGGCTTTGGGCAAGGTGGTAAGCCCTCTGAGCCTCAGTTTCCCATGAAAAAGGAAGAGCTTCCCTCACTCTATCCAATCAGTACTATGATCTGAATCATTATGGACCCCTGTAAAAATATTCTGCCTGGAAATGAAAGGTACTTTTGTTCTTTGGGGAATCCATGAAGTTATACTTCCAACTATTTCTGTAACTACAAAGGAAGGAAGTGGTTCAGTCTCATGTAGACCTTCCCTCCTCCCCACACCAGCCACAACAAACACAGAAATGCCGACCAAACTATGCCTGGGGTGGAAGTGTTTACTAGATACACAAACCACAATTGTAGAGGCCCACGATGCCTAGGTTTGGTTCTATCACCTTCTGTTCACATGTTATCTTTTACTTTTTTGTGCTGTCTTCCTATCATGATTGAGAGCAGTCTAAAGGTGACTGGGAGGGATGCTTGTGTGACTCAATCAATTAAGGGTCTGCCTTTGGCTCAGGTCAGGTTCCCAGGGTCCCGGGATCGAGTCCCACACCCAGCTCCTAGATCATCGAGGAGCCTGCCTCTCCCTCTGCCTGCCTCTCCCCCTGCTTGTGTTTATGCTCTCTCTCTCTCTCTCTCTCTCAACCTGACAAATAAACAAAATCTTTTAAAAAAAGAAAGAGAGAAAGAAAGAAAAAAGGTAGGTGACTAGGAAGTAACTAAAGGTTTGAGGGTCATTTAGCTGGAAAGCGTGGACATAAGAGAAGGCCCGAGAGAAAAATTAGAAGAGGGAAATACAACCCCTAAGAAAGAAACATTTTCACAATGATATGTACTAGAGTCCATCTAGACCCCCACTTCCACCCTCTGGACCCACTTCTCCTTTCCTAACATCCTAACATCTATTCCTAACACACCCTCTTGACATCTGTGCAGGACCTGGACAGGGAATCCAGAAAGCCTACCTACAGACATGCAGAGGAGTCACAGGGCAAACTGCCTACATGACTGACACAGTTTTCTTTCTCTCTCAAAAATTAATAAAGAAATACATGGTTGCAAGTGACAGAGGCCGTTGTGTTAATAAAATTATGTTTTAAGTAAATGATTTACAGCCTTCTGCCACTTAAGAATTGTGGGTAACCAAAGACTTGCGATGCCTCTCCCAGATACAGTGCATTAGGAGATGGTCATTGAAAGCTGTGACCAGTTTGTGGGCTTCCTGCGTGTACCACATATTTTCACACGATAACATATGCTTCAGTGTCTCCAATATACACGTGTGCAGCTTGAGGTCAAGATGCACATTATTCATCCTTGTCTTGTCTTCAGTGACCTAACATGGCGGTGTATACAAAGTAGGTAGCCAATCAGTATTGATTTAATCCCTCATCTACAGGGGAGTTGAACAATGGAAACTAGAAAAAACTGTGTCTGGAGACTTTGCTCTGTGGGAGTTTGCTTGATGACATCCCCTTGACCATCTTCTGAGGCCAACCAGAGAACACTGACAACAGGAAAACAGTTGTAAATGTACTAGAAACAAAATCATTTTCTTTGAAATAAATGCCTTTTCTGTAAAAATTTCTCCATTTGGGGAGATGAGGTACATTCTTCTATAGAAGCTGGAACTACCACACATTATAATTGTAGCCTCCAACTTGTGTGGGTGGCTTTTATTATTCTACCCTGAAGAGCAGCTATTGCATGAGTAGGCCTAAAGTGGAGTCTAGAATTTTCTTAAGAGTAATAAGATTGTAACTGCTGCACAAAATTAGCTAATTCTGTTTTTAGGGAAACCTAGTGCAGTTCCAGGGAAGAGCTTTCTCTAGGTCCTCAGCAGGATGTCTATTTAAGATAATGTCTAAGATATTTTCCACCAATGAAATTATAAACTGATTCCATAATTATCAGTTAAATTTCTCTTAGGAGTAGTTATAACTCTGAAGGTTAAAAAAAAAACACCTTCTACTTCAAAAAATGCTTTCCTTTTCCATTGTGGAAATACTTTTAGTGCTAGCCATCATGTTTCAGAAAGAAAGGATTTTTTAGAAGCATTTTGACACATGTAACAATATAAATACTTGTCATTAATTTAACACAAATTGTTTACTGCAGCTGGAGGGCAAAAACAAAGAAGAAACTCCTTTGGTGATTTCCCATCACATTTCAGTTAGTCTGTATCCATCCTGAGACACTAAGGGCAGGGATGGAAAGAGGGGATGGTTTAGAGTGAAGACTGCTGACATTAAAAGGAGAATTTCTATCAAAACAGACACCCATATGAGCTAAGAACTGGTATTAAACTGTTACATGTGGATTGCCTCATTGGGAAGTCTGGGGGAGAGTCCTGGATAGACCTACTTCTATGAGCCCAAACTCTTCAGAAGTGAAAATGGACACTAACCAACTCAATGGGGTACATGTTCTCCAAACCCAAGCTGGGAGAATCATCTATCTGATATTGACTAAATTCTTTGCTAGATAACGACTGTTTCATTTTTTCAAGGATAACTGACAGGGATTAATGGAGATTATGTTTTTTAGCCACCCATTCTTTATATGTATGTGTTTGTATTATCTTGATTTGTATTTGTATTTTTTATTTTTTAAACTTAAATTTCAGTTAACACACGGTGCAATATTGATTGGTTTCTGAAGTAGAATTCAGTGAGTCATCACTTACATACAACACCCAGTGCTCATCACAAGTGCCCTCCTAATCCCCATCACCCATCTAGCCCATCCCCCCTCAACAACCCTCAATTTGTTCTCTATTGTTAGGAGTCTCATGATTTGTTTCCCTCTCTCCTTCCCCCACACCTTTCCATATGTTCATCTGTTTTCTTTCTTAAATTCCACATATGAGTGAAACCATATGGTATTTTTCTTTCTCCAACTGACTTGTTTCATTTAGCATAATACACTCTAGCTCCATCTGTGTCATTGCAAATGGCGAGATTTCATTCTTTTTGATGACTGAGTAATATTCCATACTGTGTGTGTGTGTGTGTGTGTGTGTGTGTGTGTGTGTGTGCGCACTTCTTCTTTACCCATTCATCAGTCGATGGACATTTGGGCTCTCTCCAAAATTTGGTTATTGCTGATAATATTGTGATAAACATCGAGGTGCATGTACCCCTTCAAATCTGTATTTTTGTATCCTTTGTGTAAATAGTGTAATTGCTGGATTGTAGAGTAGTTCTATTTGCAACTTTTTGAGGAAACTCCATACTGTTCTCCAGAGTAGCCACCAGTTCTTCAGATAAGGGACACCAATATAGCATAGCATGCAACCAATTGAGCTAATTTGACATCTCCTAAGAACTATCTCTTTCCTTCTAACATTTGAGCACCTACTGTAGGTAGGCACCATGGTAAGCCTTCTTTCCCCATATAAGTGACAGTGAAAAAACACTGGGAGGAAGTGAGAGAAGAGGAGAAGGAGGAATATATACAACAATTCTAGCTTGCAGGACTGCCAGGAAAAAAAAAACAAGATGCCATTTAAGTTTAAATTTCAGGTGACCAAAGGGTATTTTACTGCTAAGTATGTCCCATGTATTTGGGACATGTGTGTATGTTTGTTTACTAAATCTGACAACCCTAAGAATAGGTTCGTATATCTAAACCCTTCAATAGAAGCATGGAAAAATACAGTGGGAGTACTCAGAAGGGAACATCAAACTCTCCAGTGTGCTCTCCATCCAGAAAGAATTATCTGTTTTCTTGTAAGCAGAAGTGAAAGGACCACAAGGGTGGAGGAAAGGCATGGGGAGGATTAAAGGTGAGTCCACATGTCAAAGCAGCCATCAGCCTAGAATCAGTAAGGCAAGAGCTCCAGAACACATAAGCTTGTGCCAATAGATTAAACAAGAGGTCAAGAAGGGATATCGACACCTGAGAACAGATACAAAAATCTCGTTTTGGTGTACTATTTTTGTGGTGTGTTTGTGGTAGCAGGGTTGCAGGGGTTCAGGGGACAGGTAAAAATTCATTACAGAGTAAACTGATAAGATTAGCCTCAAAGAGCTATTGCCTGAACTGGTACCATTGGTTTTTTTTTTTTCTTTTAAGGAATGTCAGAAGAGCTGGCATCACTGACTACAACAAAATGGGAGACCTGATCTTTTCCATGGTCATATATAAGGAATTTAAGAAGAAATCCAGGTGCCCTAGCTAAAGATCTGGATTAAAACCCTGGTTCCACCATCATACAATGTCCACAACTGTATGCTTTTGTATTATAAAACGTAAGTCATACGTTCTTGAGAAAGTCACACACCTCTCTGAATTTCAGGTTCCCTAGCTGTAAAATATGATTAGTAATCATGACAATGACATGGGATATGTATATGGAAGCTCTTACTACAAGTCTTAATATAGCGTAAATTTCAAAGAATATTGATGACCTTCCTTACCACCACTCCCCCCAGTTTCACCCATACCATCATATGGCTGGGACAAGACACCCTCCAGGAGTAAACATTGGAATAACACTTCAGCAAAGCTGACCACATTACGAAACAACAGACCTCACCCTTCGAGAGCCGGGCTCTCCATATCAACAGAAGGAGGTGTGCCAACATGACAAATTCCAATATGGAGAAAACTTCCTTCCTGAAAGTATGGCAGGAGAAACTACTCCTAAGAGAACTGGTTATGGAACTTTCAAGTACTTATGACTAAACTTTTTCTGTCTCTTAAAGAAGCACCATTTAGTGTAACTGTGACCAGGCAGCTTATGAGTAGAGAGCGGTTGGTTTCCAGTACAAGGTTAATCACTCCACCAGGAGGCAACCCAGGCTTCTCCTATGAGGGCCATCTCCAACGCATGAATCATTGAGAGCAAAGACTACTAAAGAACCAACTTCCCACTAGGCACATTTTTTAATGTTTGACTTATATTAACCGCTAATCATTTTACATTTGAGGAAAATTAAGGCTCAGAAAGGTCAAATAACTTACATTAAGTATACACAGAGATGGGATATAAATCCAGGCAGTATGGTTCCAGGGTCTGCACTCAGTGTCTGTACCGTACTGCCCTTGCTACTATACCCATTCTATACTGGAGCACTCCACTAGGTGGGCCTCCTGCTTAGCATGAAAAAGGAAAACATGCTTCTCACTCACAGAGAATTTATAATGTAAGTTTTATTTTTTTAAGATGCCTTTATTTATTTATAATTTAATTTTTTAATGCAAAAGAAACAGACTAAGCCATAGACCCAGGCACGATTAAATGCCAAAGTGAGTGGTTCGGGCAGCAGGTGTGGTAGGAGTTCAGAGGAAATGAGAAAGAACTTCACAGAAGAGGCTGATCTTAATGGAACAATGTTTTATGCCTGATCGACATTTCTAAAATGGCTCTCCTCTCACAGTTTGGCACTCTTCATGATTGATGCCATTTACTGAACCATCGATTGAACAACCAAGATGAGCATCGTTGCCGGAATGATCAATTTGCTGTAATGAAGCCTGCATTTCTCATCCGAAAGATACATTTCCATTCTTCTCCAAGGTCCTGGCGCATGTTTACAAAGCTCGTGCTTTCTATTGTTTGATTTTACTTTAACAAGCTTTGTCTGGGACTTTTCTTGGCTCATAATCAATACCATCCTCCCAATAACTTCAAAGATCTATACACCCGGATAAATCTTGGCTGTCTGTATATTTCATGACAAAGTTTTATGTACCGTGTTTTTCTTAATAATTTTTGTATATGGTATTTGTAATTCAATTTGTACTTTGTGAAAGCAAATAAAGGATTTCTGCTCAATGCTGCCTACCTACCTATGCCATAGTTAAATGACAATCGCTTAGCTGCCATCTTGTGGCAAACAACACACACTGTAAAAAAAAGCATTCAACATTTCCGAGTAAGAGTCAAAATTTCCATTTTAATGTCCTCTTAATGGACGGTTTTGTATCCCTCTCACCTGTCTTTCAGGAAAGCAATTTTTCTATTTTTTTCTGGTCTGATGTTTGTAGGATGCCCGTTATTTCAATATTTATACTTCAGTAGTTCTTTTATGATACCAATTATGCCTTACATGCCCAAAAAAAAGACGTTCCGCAGGTTGGATGAATGTCTATAAACACACAAGAATTTAATATTGCCCTATTTTGAGACAAATTATAGAGTAGTTGAATGTCACACACACACACACACACACAGAATTTCTTTTTTCAATCTCGGCACTGTATATCATTCTGAAATACCACCCGTTAGAGACAGTAAAATGAAGTCTACCTTTACATTTGACTTCCAGTTAGCTCACTCACTCTTCCCAAAGGTGATCAGTTCACCTTTCGAACCTTATTTGCGTTGAGAACAGCTTGGCACCCACCTCTGACACACTTGGATTTGCCCTTGGATAGACCTCTTTATTCCAGCCTATAACTTGGGACTTACGTGTTTAGGCTTCATGTATAACTTTAGCTAGAGACTGTATGAAGAAGAATGTTTCAGAATCAACTTTGCTTTGCTGTGTTGCTGTGCAGCCAAGGAAGGCAATAAGCATTAGTAATTAAGTATACTGTGTGTGGACTTGAGCTGATCTAGGTTTGTATCCTGAATTCCGGCTTTCCCTTTTAACAGCTGTTTGACCTTGAGTAAGTCACTTCACATTTTTGTGCCTTAACGTCCACAGATTTAAAATGGGGATCATAATGGCATCTTCCGTATAGGGTTGTTGAGAGGATTAAGCATGTTAACACACACACATTCTTTCAATGGTGCCAAACAGAGTAAATATTCCAAAAATAAGAGCTTACATGACTTACTTTTTTTTTTATTGTTCTACATTGTATATCATTAAGCAGCATTATTATTGTTTATGCCTTTTTTTCTCCCTAATGCTAGGTCACTCTGCTGATGTCTGAATCTCAGGGTTCAAACATCTTGCTCTTCTGATCGGTTTAACAAATATTTATTGAGTCCTTAACACGTGCTATACATAATTCTAAGTACTGAAGCTATGAGAGCTGCCTTTTTTAGGATGGACAACGTCTCCTTCTTATGCATCTCACAAGTGAGAAGATATTGGATGGTAAACAGATTCATAAAGAGCATAATTTCAGAAAAAAAAAGGACAGAGCAATGTAATAAAGAATAACAGAAAATGTAAAGGGCCAAAAGCAATAGTCCAAATTGTATACAAAGTCAGAGGAATAAAAACTTAGTGAGAGAGAACAAAGTTAGAGAAGCGGGTAAGAACCAGATAAGAGGGCTATGCAGGGCACTGTAAGGACTTTAGAAGTTATCCTAAGTACAGTGGGACTCCATCAGAAGGTTTTAAAGCGGGAAGTTACAAGATCAAATATATGTTTGCTTAAAAAAAAATTTCTATTCCATCAACTTAAAAGCTTGTCTTCAGAGAATGAAGCAGATGTGTAGATAGAAACAAATTTGAGGGGTGCCTGGGTGGCTCAGTTGGTTAAGTGTCTGCCTTCAACTCGGGTCATGATCCAAGGATCTCAGGGTCCTGGGATGAAGTCCTACATTGGGCTCCTTGCTCAGCGGGAAGCCTGCTTCTCCCTCTCCTTCTGGCCCTCTACCTGCTTGTGCTCTGTTTCTCTGTCTCTCTCTCAAATAAATAAATAAAATCTTTGGGGGGAAAAGAAGAAACAAGCGTGAGAGATAGTAAGACAATTCCTTCCTCAAGATGGGTTGCATTTACCCCCATGGGTTCCATGAGATACCTCTGTATAACAAATTCTCTCTTTGTTTGTTAAGATATTTCTGATCATTTTCTGTTGATTTCTAACCAACCAAAACCCTTCTACCTACTTCTTCACTGTTCTACCTCTTAATTGCAAAATCCTTTCTCTCTGTCTTTCTCAGAACACTCAGCTCCCCTTTATTTCCCTTAGAATCATCTTCCGAGAGGAAAAAAAAACAAAACAAACAATCAAAAAACTATGGTCTTCTAATACCCAAATTCACAGCATCTGATTCTACGGTGTTTTGACGCCGCTCCTGTGTATCATCTTGTCTTTTACTGTGACAGAACTAGGAGCCAAAAAATTAACAAAAATAGGACACATTTGGGGTGCTGCAGACTGTGGGAAACTAATTAAATGTCAAGTAATGGGAATGGATCCTGCCAGACAGAAGAAACATGGTCTCGAAAGAAGTACAATAAGAGTCATATGGCAGGGGGCGCCTGGGTGGCTCAGTTGATGAAGTGTCTGCCTTCAGCTCAGGTCATGAGCCCAGTGTCCTGGGATTGAGCCCTGCATCGGGCTCCCTGCTCAGCAGAGAGCCTGCTTCTTCCTCTCCCTCTGCCTGCCGCTCCCCCTGCTTGTGCATGCTCTCTCTCTCTCTCTCTGACAATTAAATAAATAAAATCTTTAAAAAATAAAAGAGTCATATGGCATGGACAAGCTGTTGGCATAGTGACAGCAGTGGACAAAAAAATTTCCCAACGAGTGTACACAGCATAAGCACAAAGCGTTTCAGAGCACAACGTTCAAAAACAGGCAGCACCAACGAAAACCGGGTAGCTAGTCAGCGGGCTTCAGTCACAGGAATGTAGCTTGGAGTTAAAATTGGCAAGAACATGGCAGGGTCCCAATCCCTCACACCTTGGTGGCTTATCGGTACAGAAAAGTCACAGGGACCAGCTAGAGACCCAGTCACTTGAACGAGGATAAGAAGATGGAGAAGAACTACGATCGAGTTTGCCTTGATATTGAAGTCCTCCTGTCTTCTGATGCATCTCCGTGCATTTGTCCTAAACAAGGAGGTATGGATGGATATGTGGCCGGTAGGGGTTAGAGATCAAAGACCCCAGAGGTAGGACACCCTATATTGCCTTCATTTATGAATTACCCATTGGTGCAGAGAGCGGCTTAAAGTGGTTAAGCACTCAGCTTACGTGTCTTCTCCTTGGGAAAAGTCAGATTGTTGAGATGCAGGCCTATTCTCTAACAACTCAAGTGAGACCAAAAAAAAAAAATAATAACTTCTCGGAGGCACTAAACACTTCCTATTTGATAGTGGTTTTCATCTCAAGTCATGGATATGCATGCCTTTAGAGCAAAGCGAGAGAGAAGGCCTGTATGCACAGGGAAGCAAGCAGGTCACCAAGCACATTGCTGGCCCAAGAGCTAACTGTACAATAAAGCAGTTCAGCGTCATCTCCCTGGGAAATTGCATTTTTACACCCTTATCTTCCCAATCTAAAGAGACCCCGGGTGAAGGGAAACAAATACATGGCCTCCCAGAAAAAGCAAAAGCTGATGCGAGCTTGTGAGGCCCAAATTCAAGTTTCTGCTTACCTCCTTTCAAAATGCTGCTGCTCCAGTCAAGCAAGGGAACTTCGTGATCTTTAGTGGAGCTTTCCAGCTTCAGATGAAAAGAAAGATGTATGTTTCAAATGAGTCATTGCCTTTCTGGACCAGAGAAAATCTTGCTGATCTTAAGATGGTTGGGCTTCTTTCCTGGGTCTCTGAGAAAGGGATTGAAATGTGCGATGAAATGTTGTTTTTATTTTCAGTTATGCCTCATGCAAAATCGCTGATAGTGATGAAACAAATATCACCAAACTCAGAACAGAATCTAGAGCCTCCATTACCCTGCTGTTGGAGAGAGTCACACAGAGACGATGAACTCTCTAAACCACATGAGCTAAAATGCTGAACGTTTCCCACCTGAATACTGCACAAGTTGGAGGACTCTCACTTTACACCCAAGGGTCACACTTCCTTTCTTTTTTTCTTTTTTTTTTAGGATTTTATTTATTTGTCAGAGAGAAAGGGAGCACAATCAGAGGGGAAAGCAGGCAGAGCAGGCAAAGAGAGAAGCAGATTCCCTGCTGGGCAAAGAGCCCGATGTGGGGCTGCATCCCAGGAGTATGGGATCATGATCTGAGCTGAAGGCAGATGCTTAACTGACTGAGCCACCAGGCATCCCCAGGGCCAACACTTTCAAAGAATCATCCCTTTGTGGGTCTTCCATTAAAAAGCCTTGCTCATTGCATCAGGTTGCTTCCTTGATTTCAGTGTCTTATTTCTAGTGCACTCACTCGAAAATCAGCAGTAATGGAAGAATGGATGCTGAATGCTTCTAGAAAGATGGCACACGCAGTGGAAATCAGGGCCAATCCAAATGTATGAACTTTGCTTGGAGATCCTATTACATATTCCATCTCCCATTCCACTGTGACATTGTTCCAAACCTCTTCTGCCTTCATCGGGGCCCCTCATCAGGGCCAGCTACATAATCTGTGGGGCCCAGTGCAAAATAAAAATGCAGGGCCCCTTGTGCAGAAAGGAAAGATGAAGCATTTTTCTTTCTTCTGCAGTCTCTGTCTCAATTCGTCCTGGTGTTCTTTGAATTACTATATAATGCTACATACTTCTGCCGTGTGGGGATACTCCTGGGACAAATGTAGACCCTCAGAGTTACCCATGCCTCTGGCCCACCACTTAACCAATAGGATGTGCACACCTGACCCACCCTCCACATGCTCATACCCAGGCCTCTGTCCAGAGGGTGACAGCAGCAACCGGGTGTGGGCAGGGGAGTGGACAGCCAAGAATCAGTCCCGGGGAGGTGGGGAGGCAATGGGAGGTAAAACCACCCATGGGCTGAGATATGCCCAATCCAGTGATCCAAGACCAGAGCAAATGCTCCATTTTCCCATCAGATTTCACAGAACAACACAAATTCAAAGGCAAAATGATTCAGAACTCCAAGATGGCAGTCATGGAGTATTAAATCCCAAGTGGGGAGCCCCCTTCTGAGTGACCTTCTGAGTGACCTTCTGAGTGACCACATAGGTCACTCTCCCCTGACATTGGGCCCTGCCCCTAATGCCTCTGTACCCTACCACAAAGGAGGTAGAGACTTAGAGGCGTGGATGTCTTTTCCTTCCTGATCTTCCATCTACAAACATAGCAATATCCTATACCCATGCTTTTCTTTTTTTCATCATGTCCTCAAGGGAGATAGGCTTCCTACCTGTCAAAGCTAATGCATTTGGGTGTGTTCTGTCTCCCCAATCCCAGTATTATTTCCTCTGATACTTTCCTCTCTCCAGTGTATTGAGTCTCTCCTGATCTTCAACACCTGCCTCTTTGTTGGCTCTTTCCTTCAGGTTATAAGTATATTCAGATCTTTACCACATCTTAAAAACCCTCCGCTGATGCTGAGTAGCCCTCTAACTCTCCCATTTCCTTAATGATCCACACAGCCAAGGCTCTAGAAATAGTTATCTATCTTCAAACTGCAGCCTGAATCCGACCTCCTTTTACCACCTCCATTACTCCCCTAGGTCAAACCAGAATCATCTCCTGAACTATTGCAATGCCTCAGTAAATAGTCCATCTGCTTCCCACTCTTGCCCTTCTAGAATGCATTCTCCACAAAGTGGTCACAGTGATCTTTCACAACATAAGATGAACCCTATCATTCCTCCACTCCAAGCCCACGGCAGAAACCATCTATGGGGTACTTTGTGCATACACGGGGTTTTCATTTTCATGTAGTCTCATTTATCAGTCTTTTCCTTTGTGGTTTCTTCCATTAATTTATACTCAGAAAGTTCCTTCTCGGCTGGAGTTAAGTAAATATTCACCTTTATTTGTTTCTGGTCTTTAAAACATCTCTTCTTCTCATATGTAAATATTTCATAAATTTGATGTAAGAAAGATAATGGAGGGAATAAATTTATTTTCCAAATATTTAAATTTACTGAGTCATCCTTCTCTTCCTCCCCCCCTCCACTAAGTTGGGTTTTTTCCCTAAAGATTTATTTATTTATTTCAGAGAGAGAGAGAGACAGAGAGCGCGTGTGCGAGCAAGAGAGGGGATGAGGGACAGAGGGAGAGAATCTTCAGCAGACTCCTTGCCGAGCACATGGGGCTCAATCTCAAGACCCTGAGATCAGGACCTGAGCTGCAATCTAAAGTCAGAAGCTCAACCGACTGAGCCACCCAGGTGTGCCTCCCCCAACTAACTTGTAGGGTCATATTGGTCACATTCTAAATTCTTTATAAAGTCAAGTTGCTGGTGGTGATCGCAGCGATGATGGCGGTGGCTATTTTTCTGTTGGGCAGTTTCATTCCATTGATCCAGATACCGACTCTTGAACGAGCTCCACATTTTCTTGGCAGTTGCAGTTTGGAGGGAAGCAGGAGATGGAGTGAGAATATGCAATGGGACAGGCCGTCTCTAATTACTCTTCCTTTTCCAAATTTGCTTGGCTAGTCTCACTGTTTCTTCCTCCAGCTGATCCTTAGACTCTCTCCATAATATTCCAATATAAATTCTTCAGGAGGTTGAAATAAAAGTTACATTGGATTCATAAATCATTTCGCAAATAATTTAACAATTTAAAACTATTCAGTGTGGCTATCCAGAATTAAGATCTGCCTCTACATTTGTCTTCTTTCATGGTGCTCCATTTTTTTGCTTTTCTTTACAGAAATCCCAAGTCTTTTGTGGTGAGTTTATTTCCAGGTTTGTTGGGGCTTTTTTTTCTGTATCCTGGAAAATGAACTTTCTTTTTCTTTTTTTAAAATTTTATTTATTTATTTGACAGAGATCACAAGCAGGCAGAGAGGCAGGCAGAAAAAAGGGGGGAAGCAGGCTCCTCACTGAGCAGGGACCCCCGATGCGGGGCTTGATCCCAGGACCCTAGAATCATGACCTGAGCCAAAGGCAGAGGCTTTAACCCACTGAGCCACCCAGGCGCCCTGAAAATGAACTTTCTTGATCATATTATCTAATGAGGTTATATAATTTAAATACAAGCTGTGGTTTTGTATGTATATATGTCCATCTTTTTTTTTTTTTGTCAGAGAGAGTGAGCACAGGCTGACAGAGTGGCAGGCAGAGGCAGAGAGAGAAGCAGGCTCCCTGCCGAGCAAGGAGCCCGATGTGGGACTCGATCCCAGGACGCTGGGATCATGACCTGAGCCGAAGGCAGCGGCTTAACCAACTGAGCCACCCAGGCGTCCCTATATATGTCCATCTTATTCTTAATCATTTTACCTAATTTTTCTTAATCATTTTTATCTAATTTTTGAATTGAACTCCATAGGATTTTTCAGGGAACAATCACGCAGTCTTCCAATAATGAACAATCACGCAGTCTTCCACTTTCTCGCTATTTTCAATAGCTGTAGTTACTATTTGTGTTTCATGATTATATCATTCTTACTAGATCTTCCATAATATGATAATAATAGTAACAATAATAACAACAAATGGTAATAATAACAACAATAGCAGCAGAGATAGGGGCATTCTTACGTTATTTGGCATTAATGATTTTGGTATTTTGCCTTCAGAATCACTACTGCCAAGCATTCTGGCCTCATCATTTACTATTCCCACACCAACACATTTTCATCATAAGCCAACCAGTCTATTAACTAAGGACAGCAATAGATAGTATATATGTTTCTCAGACAATTAACTTTTTATTAATATATATTATACATACCATGACATTCACATTTTATGTGAAAATTCAGTTATTTTTAGTATGTTCACAAGGCCATGCAATGATGAGCACTAATTCCAGAATATTTTCATCACCCTCCTAAGAAATCCCAGACATGGGGTGCCTGGGTATCTCAGTCCATTGAGCCCCCGACTCTTGGTTTTGGCTCAGGTCATGATCTCAAGGGGGTGAGTTCAAGAGTCAAGCCCCACATCGGGCTCCACACTCAGCAGGGAGTCTGCTTCTCTCTCTCTCTCTCCCTCTGCTCCCCTCACCCCCACTCATGCTCACTCTTTCTAAAATAAGTACGACTTTAAAAAAAAAAAAGAAATCTCATACACATTGGCAGTCTCTCCCAATTCCCCCCTGAAAAATCCCTTATGTTCATGATGTTGTGTCTGAGAATCCATTGCCGTGTCCAATGTCTAAGGTTTTTTCTAAGAGTTTATAGCTTGGGCCTTTACATTTAAATGTTGGATTCATTTTTAGTACATTTTTGCATATAGCATGATATAGGGGTCCAAGGTCATTGTTTCACATGTAGATATATGGTTGTTCCAGTGCCATTTGTTGAAACAACTATCCTCTGCCCATAAAATTATCTTGGCACCCTCATAGAAAATCAGTATGAACGTGAGGGCTTGTTTCTATACTCTCAATTCTATTCCAATGTTCTATAGGTCTTTTATTATCTAGTACCACTACCTCAGTTATCCTGGCCATGTATTAAATTTCAAAACAGGGATCTGTGACTTCTCCCACCTGGTCCTTCTTAATGTTATTTGGGCTATTCTGGATTCCTAACATTTCCATACACATTTTAGAATCAGTTTATCAATGTCTGCAAAAACAGTAGAGTGGATGGAACTAGAGGGTATTATGCTTAGCGAAATAAGTCAATCAGAGAAAGACAACTATCATATGATTTCCCTGATATAAGGAAGTGGAGAGGCAACATAAGGGTTTGGGGGGTAGGGAAAGAATAAATGAAATAAGATGGGATCGGGAGGGAGACAAACCATAAGAGACTCTTAATCTCATAAAACAAACTGAGGGTTGCGGGGATAGGGGCGGCAGGGAGAGGGTGATTGGGTTATGGACATCGGGGAGCATATGTGCTATGGTGAGTGCTGTGAAGTGTGTAAACCTGGCAATTCACAGACCTGTACCCCTGGGGCTAATAATACATCATATGTTAATTTAAAAAATTAAAAAAGAGTGTTCTAGATGTTTTTGAGGCACATCTTGTAAAAATGCTCATTAAAATGTTAAACTCTAAAAAAAAAAGTAGGTATG
This sequence comes from Taxidea taxus jeffersonii, assembly GCA_003697995.1. Taxonomy (NCBI): domain Eukaryota; kingdom Metazoa; phylum Chordata; class Mammalia; order Carnivora; family Mustelidae; genus Taxidea; species Taxidea taxus. Next base: position 91,032 of record RCUC01066299.1, read on the forward strand.
ATTTGGGGAAGGTTATATTAATTAAATCATTAAATCAATTTGAGAACATGTGCCATTTTGACAATATTAAATCCTTCAATCCATGAGCATAATATACCTTTCCATCTATTTAAGTCCTCCTTAATTTCTTTGTATTTGTCAGTTACAAGTCTTGCACCAACTTGGATAATTTATTTCTAAATACTTTATTCTTTCTGATGCTATCATAAATGGAGTCTCCTTAGTTTCATTTTCAGGTTGTTAATTGCTATCATAGAGAAATATAACTGATTTTTGTATGATTACCTTGGGTCCTGAAATCTTGCTAAAACTTTGTTTGTTGTTGTTCTGGTTTTATTAGAGACTTAGTGAGTTCCTCGAGATTTTATAAGGTCATGCTCTCTGTAAGTAGAGATAGATTTCCTCCTTTCTTTACAATCTGGATTCTTTTCTTGGCCAATTTTTCTAGCTAGAACCACCAGTAAAATAAAGGTGGTAAGAGTGGACATCCTTGGGGTGCCTGAGTGGCTCAATGGGTTAAGCCTCTGCCTTTGGCTCAGGTCACGATTCTAGAGTCCTGGGATTAAGCCCCGCACCCGGCTCTCTGCTCAGCGGGGAGCCTGCTTCCCCCTTTCTCTCTCTGCCTGCCTCTCTGCCTACTCGTGATCTCTCTCTCTCTCTCTCTCTCTCTGTCAAATAAATAAATAAAATCTTAAAGACAAAAAAAAGAGTGGACATCCTTGTCTTGTTCTTGATATTAGGGGCAATCATCTCAGTCTCTTATAATTAAGATGTTAGCTGTGGAAATTTTGTAATTTCCCTTTATCAGGTTCAGGGAGTATACAAGTGCCCGTGTATTCCTAGTTTTTTTCATGAAAATTTGTAAGTTTAAAAAAAAAGTTGTAAGTTTTGTCAAATGCTTTTTCTGTATCTATTGAGATGTTCATTAGATTTTTATCTATTGTTCTATTATGTGGCATGCTCCATTGATCTGGGAATATTAAACCAATCATCCAGTCACTAGATTGATGTATAAGCCTCATATAATTATTATATTATGTCATATTATATATAACCATTAATACATAACCATATGTAATATAAAATATATATAATCCTTGTATGTTTCTAGATCCAGTTTGCTAGTATATTGTTGAGGATTATTGTGTCTTTATTCATAAGGGATATTAGTCTGTATTTTTGTTTCATGTGATTTTGTTATCTGGGCAATACTGGATTTATAGAATAAGTTGACACATACTCTCCATTCTTCTATTTTTGAAAGAGTTTGTGAAGGATTAGTGTTAATTCTTCCTTAAACATTTGGTAGGAATCACTAGTGAAGCCATCTGGTTCTGGGCTTTCCTTAGTGGAAATTTTTGGACTTCCAATTCAGTTACTTTATTTGCTATAGGTGTATACACATTTTCTATTTCTTCCTGAGTTAGTTTCAGTAGTTTGTGTCAAAGAAAATGTCTATTTCATTGAAGTTATCTAATTTCTTGGCTGAAAATTGTTTAGAATTCCCTTATAATCTTTTTTATTTCTGAAAGGTCAGTGGGAATTTCCCCTTTCATTCTTGGTTTGGGTAATTCGAGTACTTTTATTTTTCTTGGTCAGTATATCTAAAGTTCTGTCAGTATTGTTGATCTTTCAATCAAGTGTTGGTTTCTTTGATTTTCTTTCTTGTTTTTCATTCTCAATTTCCTTTATTTCTATTCATAACCATCCTTCTGTTTATTTTGGATTTAGCCTGTTCTTCTTTTTCTAGCTTCCAAAGGTGAATGCTTAGGTTGGGTTACTGATTTAGGTAAGTTTCCCTCTAAGCTTTACTTTAGCAAAGTCTCATGTGTGTTTGTTTACTGTTTTTAATTTTTAATTTACCTCAAAGTAATTTTAAATTTCCCTTGTGCTTTCTACTGCGACGGACTGGTTACTTAGAAGCATGTTGTTTAATATTTAGGTATTTGTGAACATCCCAAACTTCCTTTTGTTATTGATTCATAGTTTCACTCCAGTGTGATTAGAGAACATTCTATTATATCAAAAATTGAAGTTTATTGTGGTTTGCTGCTATTTGTTGGTGGCGGTGTGCTTACATATATACTGACATTTCTAAACTAATTCTGCAAAATCGGATTTTCTTTTATCATGTGTGACCACTGAAGACTCTGGTTAGCTCAGGAGTCCACTGATGATTGGACAAAATTTCATTAAGCATTTGGACCAGGAAGTCAGGTCATATTTGCCAGGGACTTTGTGTGCATGTTGAGGAACAATACTAACACTCCATCAGGCAGTTTTGAATTCTGGTTTAGCTTTTGTTCCCTGCTTAGACAGAACCTCGAGATCAGCCAGAGTTGAAAGCTTAATGGCTTCTCAAGTCTTTCCTGAGCATGTGCACAGCTGCACACAGCCTTGGGCATGCACACAGCCTTCTAAATTTCCAGGATTGTGTCAAAGCTTTCCAAAGCCCCTATCGATCTCCTTCCCTAGCTTTCTTTTTTAAACCTTGTGGTTAGTCTATTGTTGCCTCAACCGTTATCCACAACCTCAGGCAGCTGCAAAGTTAATTACTTCCCTGTAATTGGTTTCAGCAATTACCCCAGAGGAAAAGGCTTTTCACACAGGGTTAGCTCTGGGTCAGGTCAAGTAAAGATAATTCTTGAAACTGGGGTTATCCTTGGAACTGTCAGACAAGTCACACAATAGCAATTTGCTGAAAGGGGAGTTTTGAAGAGTTCCAACCCCAGTCCAACTCCTCAATGACTGTTAACACTGTTGGTTTTCACCATGACATGGGCTTTGGGATTTCAAAGCTAGTGAGGGAGATTGAACGAGGGGCATAAGAGTAGAGCATGTTAATATGCCATGTTAACAGGCTATTACAGAGTAATACATTTCCAGAAACTTCCCATATTATAAACGTGCACCCCCAAAATTTTAACAAACTAAACACATCCATGTAACTAGCCCCCAGATCAAGAATCATAACATTACATGGGGCCCAAAAGCACCAATCATGCATCTTCCCCCTACTGATGATATCTACCATTCTGACTTCTAACGCCATAGATTATTTTATTTTATATTAATAATATACTTTTCTGTATCTTGTTTCTTTCACATGACATTCTGTTAAGTCCCTTCATGTTGTTGTCTGCGGCTATTGCCAAACTTCTCCAAAAATGGTGGTACAATGTATATTCTTAGGAGAAAAATATGAGAGTTCCAGTTGCCCTAAATCCTTGGCAAAACTTTTTTTCTGTCTCTTTCATCTTACACATTCTGCTCGGTGTGACACAATATCATTTAATTTGCATTTTTTCTAATAACTAATACACTTGAGGAACTTTCCAGTTATTTTTTGACCCATTAATTATATTCTATTGGGAAATGCTTGTTTGAAGTATTTTGTACATTTTTAATTTGAGTCAAATGTCATCATTCCTACTGATTTCTACTTTATATATCCTGAATGCAAATACTTTTAAGACAAATGCTTTTAAGACTTTTAAGACAAATGCATAAATTGTCAAATATTACAAAATTGTCTTTCATGTTGGATTGTTTTTCCACCCTCTCAGTTGTGTTTTTTGATTTTAAAAAATCCTCCCAATTAAAATGGGACTCAATTTGTTACTTGTCATTTTTTTCTTTTACACAGTTAGAAGTTTTTGTGACTTGTATAAGAAATCTTTGAAACCTCCAGGGTCACAAAAAGCTTTATGCCTTCATCTACAGAAAATTATTTTATAACCTCTTACTATTAGAACTGAAACCTATCTGCAGTTGATATTTGATATTCATGCATGATATAAAGTAGAAATCAAAATACAGGGGGCTGCTGGGTAGCTCAGTGTGTTAAATGTCTGACTCTTGATTTCAGCTCAGATCATGATCTTGGGGTCCTGAGCTTGAGCCCCATGTCAAGCTCTGCACTCAGCAGGGAGTCTTCTTGAAATTCTATCTCTGCCCCATTCTCGCTCTCTTTCTAAAATAAATAAATCTTAAAAAAATAAAGAAATCAAAAAACACCATTTCCAAATGGACTTCAAATTTATCCAGTAAGATCTGTTAAAGAATGAAAATTTTGAATATTTTTAAAAGAAATTTTCCTGATGACCATGGATGCAAAAATCCTCAACAAAATATTGGCCTACCGAACTTAACTAATACAGTAAAAGGATCACACACCATGATCTAGTGGGATTGATTCCAGGGAGACAAGAATGGTTCAATATTCATAGATTAATCAATGTGATACACCACATTCATAAAATGAAATATAAAAATCATATAATCATCTCAACAGATACAGAAAAAGCATTTGACAAAATTCAACATCTGTTTATGATAAAAACTCAACAAGGTGAGTATAAGACGGAACATACCTCAAAACAACAAAGGCTTATATGACAAGCCCCCAGCTAATATCATACTCAGCAATAAAAATCTGAAACCTTTTCCTCTAAGATTGGGAAAAAGACAAGGATCCCCTCTTTTATCCAACATAGTACTGGAAGTTCTAGCCACAGCAATTAGGCAAGAAAAGGAAATAAAAGGCCTCCAAATGGAAAATAAAGAAGTAAAACTGTCACTATATGCAGATGACAGGACACTATATAAGGACAACCCTAAGGGCTCAACCAAAAAGTTGTTAGAGCTAATAAATTAATTCAATAAATTTATGGGACCCAAAATTAATATACAACAATCTGTTGTGTTTTTATACATTAACAAACTATCAGAAAGAGAAATCAAGAAAGCAATCCCATTTACAATTGCATCAAAAAGAATAAAATACTAAAAAAAAAGAATACAAATTTTGCACTTCTTATGCTTTCAGCTGCCCCACCCCTGTTCAGCCAGTTCTGTTAGAACCCCAAATGAGTCAAGAAAGAAATTGGGCCCTCAAGTAGCTCTCGAAAAAGCCAGAACATTGGGTGCACATTTCACTATTCTCTTCATCCCCCTGCCATTCCTTGAGAGAGAAGCCAAAAACCAAGCTGAGGGTACACCTGCCAAGCAGAGTTGTGGGGGTGGGGAATAATTGTCCATTTCAGTGCAGCTGTTTCAACTTTGCATTCACGTAAGGTAATACAATTTTCCTAGCTGCTTTCTGAAGTTTTCATAAAGGTATTTTGGTTCATGTGTTGTGGTTAAATTTGAGGCCTCTGTAAGGAAACAAAGGCAAGGATGTCTTATTCCCCCATCTTGCTGGTATTACCATCATGTTGGTGCTTTTTTAAAGATTTTATTTATTTGAGAGAGAGAGAACAAAGCAGGGGGAAAGGAGGAGGGCGAGGGAGAAGCAGGGTCCTGCTGAGAACCCAACCAAACGTGGGGCTCAACCCCAGGACATGACCCGAGCAGAAGGCAGACACTTAACTGACTGAGCCACCCAGTCACCCCCATGTTGGTGTTTTTATTAGTCTGTATTAAAGGTATGACTAATTTAGGGTAAAATTACATCAATATGAGTGTCTTTTATACTCTAAATATAGAGAATGCATTTCCATTTATCAATAATTATCTTTGTAGTCATCATTAATATTTTAAAGTTGTCTTAGAAAGTTCATGCATGGGATGCCAGGGTGGCTCAGTTGGTTAAGCGACAGCCTTTGGCCCAGGTCATGATCTTGGAGTACCAGGATCACATCCCACATCAGGCTCCCTGCTCAGAAGGGAGTCTGCTTCTCCCTCCACCCTCCCCCATCTCATGCTCTCTCTCTCTCTCTCATTCTCTTTCTCTCAAATAAATAAATAAAATCTTTAAAAATAAATAAGTAAATAAAGTTCATGCATTCTTTTTAAATTAATTCTTAGAAATTTAATTTTTATTGTCATTGTCTATTGTAAATGAGATTTGTTTTCCATTATACATTTTAGCTGGTTGTTCTTTGTTTTACTTCATCAGAAGTTTATAAACTTTTGTGTACTGATTTATTGTCCAGCACCTTACTCAATTCTCTAATCATATTGGTTAAATTTCAGCAATTTTCAGGTACTCATTTTTTTTCATTTTTTTCCCCAGAGAACTCTGAGCAGCATTATGAACATTGGTACTCAAGTTTTTCTAAAACTATTAAGTTTTAAAATTTTTTTTAAAGATTTTATTTATTTATTTGACAGACAGAGACAGTGAGCAAGGCAACACAAGCAACGGGGGTGGGAGAGGGAGAAGCAGGCTTTCCAACAACCAGGGGGCCCGATGCGGGGATCGATCCCAGGACCATGGAGTCATGATCTGAGCCAAAGGCAGACGCTTAAAGATTGAGCCACCCAGGTGCCCCAAACTATTAAGTTTTTTAATAAGAACATTTAGTATCGGGACGCCTGGGTGGCTCAGTGGGTTAAGCCACTGCCTTCCGCTCGGGTCATGATCTCAGGGTCCTGGGATCGAGTCCCGCATCAGGCTCTCTACTCGGCAGGAAGCCTGCTTCTCCCCTCTCCTCTCTGCCTGCCTCTCTACCTGCTTGTGTGATCTCTGTCTGTCAAATAAATAAATAAAATCTTAAAAAAAAGAACATTTAGTATCTATTCTTTCATCAAATTTCAAATATATAATATAGTATTATTTTACATTTTTATTTTAGCTACAGTCAGTTAACATACAGTGTAATATTAGTTTCAGATGTACAATATAATGATTTAACACTTCCATATACCACCCTGTGCTCATCCTGACAAGAGCCCTCCTTAATCCCCATCACCTATTTTCCCCATCCTCCCACCCACCTCCCCTCTGGTAACCATCAGTGTGTTCTGTATAGTTAAGAGTCTGTCACTTGCTTTGTCTATCTGTCTCTTATTTTTTCCCTTTGCCTGTTTTCTTTCTTGAATTCCATATATGAGTGAAATGATGTGATATTTGTCTTTGTTTGACCAGTTTATTTCATTTGGCATTGCATTCTCTAGTTCCTCCCATGTCATTGCAAATGGTGAAATTTCATTCTTTTTTATGACCAAATAATATTCCATTATACCACATCTTCTTTATCCAGTCATCAATTGACAGACACTTGGGCTGCTTTCCTATCTTGGCCATTGTAAATAATGCTGCTATAAACAAAAAGGGTGTATCTCTTTGATTCATGTGCTCTTTCCTTAGGTATACCCAGTAACATGATTGCTGGATCATATGTAGTTCTATTTTTAATTTTTTGAGGAAACTCCACACTGTTTTCCATAGTGGCTGCACCAGTTTGCATTTCCACCAACAGTGTAAGAGAGTTTCTTTTTCTCCACATCTGCGCCAACACCTGCTGTTTCTTGTGTTGTTGATTTTAGCCATTCTGACAGGTGTGACATGAAGTCTCCTTGTAGTTTTGATTTACATTTCCCTGATGATAAGTGTTGATGAGCACCTTTTCAAGTGTCTGTTGGCCATCTATATGTCTGTCTTCTGGGAAATGTGTATTCATGTCTTCTGCTCATTTTTTTCAAGTAAGCTCCACACCCAGCGTGGAGCCCAACAGAGGGCTTGAACTAACAATGCTGAAATAGAGACCTGAGCTCAGATCAAGAGTTGGACGCTTAACTGACTGAACCACTCAGGCACCCGTCTTCTGCATTTTTTAATTGGATTATTCATTTGGGGGGTGTTGAGTTTTATAAGCTCTTTACATAATTTAGATACTAACCCTTTGTCACATATGTTATTTGCAAATATCTTCTCCCATTCTGTGGGTTACCTTTTAGTTTTGTTGATTGTTTCTTTAACTGTGCAGAAGCTTTTTATTTTGGTGAATTCCCAATAGTTTATTTTTGCTTTTGTTTCCTCTGCCTCAGGAGACAATCTAGGAAGTTGCTGTAGCCAGGGTCAAAGAGGTTACTGCCTGTGTTCTCTTCTAGGATTTTTATGTCTTCAGGTCTCACATTTAGGTCTTTAATATAATATAGTATTATTATCTATAGAATATAGATTAGATCTCTAGGTCTTTAATATAATACAATATTTAATTATATATTCATTTAAGTCTTTAATATAATATAGTATTTTTAACTATAATCTTAGGTTAGATCCCTAGAACTTAATTCATCTTTTATTTGAAAGTTTATACTCTTTAACCAATGTATGATCATTTCTCCCACTCCCCAGCCTCTGGCAATCACAATTCCTCCCTATTTCTATGAGTCTGACTTTTTTTTTAGATTCCACATTTAAATAGATCATACAATATTTGCCTTTCTCTCTCTGGTTTATTTCACTTAATATGACAGGTGTTAATTAAGTTGATTGTGGTAACCATTTCACAATATATGCATATATCAAATCATGTTGTGAACTTTAAGTATACACATCAGTATCTTGACAGTTATAAAAAAACAGAGAGAAAAAACACACCAAAGCTATTAAGTGTTCCCATTTATTTTTTCCTATGTTCTATATTACTTGTTTCCTTAGGATATTGATTCTTAGTTTTTGTTGAATTTGGTTCCTTTTTTCATGCCGTTTCTTTTTCTCAAAGGTTTAGTCACTCTCTAATTGTCTGTTTATATTTGTAGATGCAACTCTAAATTAAATTAAAGTAATTGCTAGAGTGTATTTCCTCAGGCTAACTGAGAACCCTTGTCCTCTTGTTCTATTAATACAAATTTCAATTGTAGGAGCCAGCATTTCAATAGTCGTGATGTGGAGAGGAAAACGTTTATGCATCTGGCAGGTTTTCCTAAGGAATGTAAGAGTAGTTTATTTTCTACATGGGGTTTTCCCATCCACTTGGATCTTAAACATTACCTAGAGTAACCCTTCTCTGAAATCCACACTTATTCTGAGTTTTTTGCATCTCAGCACCCTCTTTAAAGACCTGTATTCATGGCATTAGCCTGTAAGCAAATTCCTGAATCACTCCTCCTAAAAGCCAGGACTGGCACAGGTGTTCCACTCCAAAATTAACTAATTGACCCATTACCCATGAACTCTTTTTTTCCTAACATAAACTTCCTTTGATCTTGGGGATATTTGGAGTTCTAAGGATAATCAACTTTTGTATGTTTGCTTATCCACCTCTTTGGGGTGGCTGGATGTGAAGCTCCAATGTACTACACCGCTTCTCTATTTCCATCCAATTTATACCTTCCAAATATTCCTCTCTACTGATAAGATGATATCATAGATATCATCTAGATGATAACATATCTCCTGGGTTTCCGGGGGCAATCAATTTGATTTTGTTTTCCACTTTTCACTGCATTGGTATATGAGGATAAAGAGTCTATAAATGGGTGGGTTCAAGAAATACGCTAGAACTGAAAATCTTTTCATCTACCTCACCATCTGATCGTCATTAGAGTACTTTAGAAAACAGACTTATGGTTAGTGTTGATCTCAATAGAAACAGATTTTAGCATATTCTACAAATCACCTAAATTTATTTTATTTTTTAGATTGATTCATTGATTTTTATGATTTTATTTGTCTCAGAGAGAAAGAGAGCACAAGTAGAGGGAGCGGCAGGCAGAGGAAGAAGCAGGCTCTCCACTGAGCAGGAAGCCTGAAGCAGCACTTGATCCCAGGACCCTGGGATCATAACCTGAGCCAAAGGCAGATGTTTAACCAACTGAATCACCCAGGCGTCCCTAGATTTTATTTATTTGTTTGAGAGAAAGAGAACAGAGAGAGAGAGCGCATGCATGAGCAGGAAGCCCCTTACAGGGTTGGATCCCAGGGCCCTGAGATCATGACCTGAGCCAAAGGCAGAGGCTTAACCAACTGAGTCACCCAGGTGCCCCTATTTTAATCCAGAATGAAGTGAAAGTAGTTTCTTTTCCATGGTGGTCATCACCAAAACATAGTTAAAGAGTATTTGTTAGAAGCAGTGGCCACTCGTGTTTGCTGAGAAAAACATAAAGTTATAGGATTGGGCAAGCCAAAGTTTAGAGCAGATAAATTTGAGAAAAGCTTTGTATTTGCATATTTCAAGTAATATGCACTTTCCTGAACTTTTGGTCTGAATATAAATTCATGTATATTTTGTGGTGGTCAATGTGACAAATTATTCCAAAAAAGAAAATAATAATAATAACAATAATAACAACAACAACAACTTAATCTCTTTGGTATGGCAATTCCATTCTTAAAAATGATTATAAAAACTAATCAAAGGAATATGTAAAAATTTAACTACAAATATGTCAACCATAGTATTATTTTTTTAAAGTAAAAAAATTGAAGAGAATATTGATTTAATAGATACTTATTTTGTTTTTTCTTTAACTTAATAAACTTCAGTTTTTATAGCAATTTCATATTCCCAGCAAATTAATCAGAACATACAAAGAGTTCCTGGATTAGAAACAATGCTCTGTAGAATACTACAATCATGGGTAAGACATTTTATAAGTCTTATAGTGGAAACATTTCATGCAAGGAAGGAAAATCCATATCCAGAGTGTCTATTCCAGTAAAAACAAAACATTGCCCCTTCCATCATGGAAGCCACCCAATATAATCCATCTGCTGCCAGATAAATGACTAATTATGCCCAAGGAATGATGCCATATCAAGACTCATCATTGGTCTCTGCTGGTGGCAGATTAGGCACTCAACAGTGGCCTTAGCCAGGTTGTCTTTGGTGAGCAAAAGTCTGTGTTGCTAAACCTATGGATAATCTTCATCCCTGCCACTGTGGCTACCTTATTTATGAGCCCATTGGGTAACGGCAGGGGTGGCTAAAGAAAGAGGCTAACTGGTATCCACAGAAAGAGTCAGCTTATCTACTTGATTATTAAAATTCTCCTCTGTTGAGTTCATCCTTTGGTGAACGCTCATATGGGACTCAAATATTTTCACATTTTCTGCATTTTCAGAGAGTTCTATCCACCTATCTCTTTCTGAAATTGTCTTATCACCAATTTTCCAATCATGTTCCCTCCAAGTCGCTGACCATTTAGCTAAACCACCAGCCACAGACAATAAATTGGTATACAGTTACACATCTGGTCATCTCCTTCTGGCAAAGGAAACAATCAAGTGTACTAGAAGTTCTACCCAGTGAAAAGATTTCCCTTCACCACTATCCTTCAGGAATGTCCCAGGGAGGGGTCACAGTGGTATAGCTGTCCACTTTTGGGTGGTGCCAGAATATTGTACAGAACCTTTTGCCAGTCAGGCCCAACCCTTCTGTTCCTCTGTCAACTGATCCTAGGGAAGTCCCCATAAAGTCATAGGTGCAGGACAGAAGACAGAAGGTTGTGTAACAGGAATGTGGACCTGTGACATTTGGACCACTTGTTCATGTAACTTACTTACACCCTCAGGGCCTGCTTGGGTCCAGTCAGGTCTACAGCCATTTTATTTGGTGATGGAATACTATTAGGCACATCCAACTTTATGGCTGAGTAGGTCAGATAACACTTAGTTCATGATGGGCAGCTCAGATCATACAGTAACCACTCTGACTAATGGCTAAATGTTTGATCCCTACTAAGGCCCAGTGGCAGGCCAGGAGCAGTTTCTCAAAAGGGGCAAAGGTATATGTAGAGAATGGCAGGGCTTCGCTCCCAAGTCTTAATGGCATATGCTGCGTGTTGATTCGGCTGGCTCAGATGACTGGTGTGGTGGGGCAGCTAGGACAGCAGCCCAGACCTGTTGTAGAGCCTAGTCTTATTCTAAGCATCCCTCAAAACGAGCAGCTTTTCAGGTCACTTAGTAAGTGAGCCAGAACAACACACCCAAAGAAGAAATATATTGCCTCCAAAATCAGATGAGGCCTACTAGAAATTGTGCCTCATCTTGGTTGTAGGAGGGGTGGAATGCAATGACTTCTCTTTTCTCTTAGAAAGTATGTTTCTACATACCTCACAGCACTGAACCCCTAGAAATGTCACTGAAAGTAAAGGCCCCTGAACTTTGGTTGGATTTATTTATCATGCTCTGACAGGCAAAAGTCTTACAAATAAGTCTAAAGTAGTTGCTAGCAGCTCAAAGCAAACTGCTTCTGGTGCTCTTTACTAAAAGGTATAGAGAAAAAAGTACTTTCCAGATTAATAGTTGCATGCCAGGCACAAGGGGATGTGCTAATTTGCTCAAGAAATAAAACCACATCTGGTAGCTGCATTTGGAGTCACCTCCTTGTTAAGCTTTAATAATCTGCTGTTATTCTCCAAGATCCCTCTGTCTTCTGTGTAGACCAAACATGGGAGTTGAAGGGAGACCTGTTGGGAATCACCACTCCTGTTTCTTTCAAGTCCTTGATGGTGGCATTAAGCTCTTCGATCCTCCAAGAATGCAGTATTGCTTTTAGTTTGCTATTTTCCTAGGTTAAGTAGTTCTAGTGCTTTCCACTTGGTCTTTCCCAACATAATAAGCCTCACCCCATATGTCGGGGAACCAGTATGAGGATTCTGTCAGCTGCTGAGCATATCTATTCAAAGCATGCATTCTGGAACTGGAGAAATGACCACAGGCTGGGTTTGGTGACACACTGAGCCCATTGCAAGATAGACTGGAGCTAAAATACAAGAATACCTCCATTGGTCACCTGACTTCCATAAGTCCCTACACTGTCTGGTAGACCCCAGTGACTTTGGGTCTTTGTGAAACAAGTGTCAATTTACAGCCAATGTCTAGTAGTCATTACTTCATTTTCTCCAACGCACAGTTACCTGGTAAAAGACCATAGCTACTTTCAGGGAAGGCTCAGAGAAGACTGACAGTATATATTTGTAATAGTATTCAGAGATCCTCCCTCAAGGAACATGGCCTTCCTTTCGTTCTGGTTTGGGTCTGAAACTGACTTAAAACTAGGAATTAACTGGGGGGTGGGGGTGGGCCATGACTCTTTGTTTTTATGATTCAGGTTAGATATTTGTTCTCTTGAATTAGAACTTTTCTGCTCATGCAGATCAAGAATTTAGTAAACTGCTTACATATTTCACTTCAGACCATTCTAATTGCTGCTTTGACTCTGCCATCCGTTATGGTAACTATGCCCACACTTGACCCCTGCCTCCCAGAATCCAAATGCTGCATTTCGGTTTCCTATCTGAAAAATGTAGTCTCCGCTGTAAATTCTGGCCTAACAAGAAGAATGAGCAGAGAGTTCTTCAAGAATTCCAGGGCTGCCCTTACAGATCTATTTCTTCCTCTACTGGTAAAAGATGTGTCTTCTGGATTCTCCCACAGTGGGTGCGTAGGTCTAAAATGACAAACCCACGTTAAAACTCCAATGTCCCTAAGCCTTTGAATCCTTTCCTCTACATTGAACCAAGGCATGTCTAGCATTTCTTTCTTTTTTAAAAAATTTGGCTTTATTTTTTATTTTTTCATTGTTTATGCACCACACCCAGTGCTCCATGCAATACGTGCCCTCCTAACATACTCACTTTGGTCTACCTTTTGGTCCGAGCTTCAGCCAATCAACCAACCAGAGAGCCTCTTCTTTGTTTCAACCTCTTCTATTCCCCAAGCTGTAACATTAAATGCCAAATCTGATTCGTGAGCAATACCAATAAATTTGGCCTGATCCAACTTTATGTTTCTTCCTTCACTATCCCACCCCCTTAATACTTATTCCCTCACATTTTCCCCAGATTTCTGTCTGTATCAGTGAGAAAACGCAAGTAGCTCTTTTGGGGTGTAGTATATACCTCTTCACAGATCAAACTTTTGGGGCCTCACCTTTAGGCGCCTGCTGGAACTCGAATCTAGTTACAGGTCAAAAAGCAAAGACAGTGATGGTGTGGGTCCTGAGGAGACTCAGAATTCTTTTACATGACAACTACCTCAGGAGAGACCATTAGCATTTTCCGCAATGCAGGATTAATCCCCTCAAGTGGGATTAGAAAGGCTGCCACCACTACGGGTGGGGAGACCTTCTTCACTGGCAAGGAATACTCCTCAGAATGTAGGGGCTCAGTGTTCTCAGCTTCATTGGGGTCTGCCCACACATCCCTATTTCAATTTATAGGACCCTGTTCTTTCCCAGTCAATGCCCTCTCTTTAACCACAGACACCAGCTGACCTGGGAGTTCAATCTGCATTGTAATACAGCCCATTGTAAAAAGAGATTCTGCATTTGATTTTAAACCATCTCAATCCTGAGGCTAAAAGAGGTAAGGACTTCTTTCAAGGCACACGCAAAAGCTTACGCCTGATTTATTCAGGACTTGAATTGGAAATTTGAATCTCTGAGCTCCTCCTTTCCTTTCCCCAACATTAGGAGCAACTAGTCAATCTCTTTACTACTAGAAATAGAGTCATTTTAAAACTAATCAGATTAGAGGGGTGCTTGGGTGGTTCAGTGGGTTAAAGCCTCTGCCTTCGGCTCAGGTCATGATCCCAGGACCCTGGGATCCAGCCCCACACCAGGCTCTCTGCTCGGCAGGAAGCCTGCTTCCTCCTCTCTCTCTCTGCCTCTCTGCCTACTTGTGATCTCTGTCTGTCAAATAAATAATAAAATCTTTAAAGAAAAAAACTAATCAGATTAGAGAGCCAGTTCAGAAAACCCATCCTTAAAATTCTGTTCCTCTAGAGCCACTCTCGGAACCAAAATCTATAATAGTCTGCCAGGGCTGCCATAACAAAATATTATAGACTTGGTGGTTTAAACAACAGAAATTTATTTTCTAACTGTTCTGGAGGTGGTAAGTCCAAGATCAAGGTGCCAGTAGGGTTAAGTTCTGATGAGAGCCCTCTTCCTGGCTTGTAGACAGCTGTCTTTCCACTCTGTGTGTTCACAGGACTTTTTCATGTGGGGAGGGAAAGAGGTATCTACCTCTTCCTAGGAGGCATCCAGTCCTGTTGGGTTAAAATTCTGTCCCTATGACTCCATTTAGCCTTAAATATCTCCAAAAAGCTCTGTCTCCAAATACAGTCACACTTCATTTCAACATATGAATTTTAGGGAGACACAATTCAGTTCAGAACAACAGATATTAACATATCCAGAGAGACCATTCCAAATTATTATCCACAAATATTTCGAGTTGTTAAAACCTCAAGAAACACTGTTGTTTTTTTGTTATGGGAATGATCACTTCAGTGGTAATGAATGTAAAGTAATCAGGGATCCATTATTCAAAGAGAAAGCTGGAACTGGGAACTTGGGAGTTTGGCGATGATCTGATAGTTCCAAATTTTCAGGCAAATGGAGTTATGTCAACTGTATCTCATTGGTGTATTGAACTTGGAGATTTGGGGGAAAAGGGGATTGGCAAAGGGGCTTTTTGAGAAAAAAGATATTTAGTACCAGACCTATTCTTCTAAGAACTTCAAAGTTATTATGGTATATTTTATGCACTGAGGTGTCACTTTCTAGTGTCATCGATCAAGAAGCAATATCGGCCCTACTACCCATTCCCTCTCCCAACCAGGAATACCTGTTTTTACTGAGAAGGAGTTTGAACTGTGACCCAGCCACACAGAAGAGCTTCATTTAAGAAAGAAGAAAACTGGGTCCTGATACGACATGTTCTTTCTGCTAGTTTTCTGCTGATCCCTCCTTCTCCATGGAGATGCCCAAACTAATGAAGATGCGTTTGAGACCTTGTCCACCATGGCAGGTATCAGGTATAAATGAGTGTAACACTGGGGAAAGAGGCTTCCTTTTTCTTTCTCCTACACTCTGTCTGATATCTTATGTACAGATCACTTGGAAACTCCTTGAAGTGAACAGGAGTCCATCGGTTCTCGTATGCATCAACTGATAAATAATACAGCAGAAACAACTGCAGAAAGTAGGCCAGTGGTTTTATCAGATTTTCCAATATTTTCCCCTACTAGGCAACAGTAACCAGGTATAATCTCTTGGATTGCTTAAAGCTCTGAGGATCTGGGACTTATCATAGGAAAAGAGGACCCAAAAGGGGAGAAAGAATATTTTCTAGTAAACCAAATAGGAGTTTGGGGTCAGAATATTTTAATTTTTTTTAATTTATTTTTTTATTGAGATACCATTGACATATAACATTATGTTAGTTTTGTATTTCTCAGAATATTTTAAATAGTAAAAGAAATGTACCACAGGGTGATGAAGGCTATATCCAATAGATAATAGGTGAAAAGAGAGAGAAATATGGGTGCCAATAAAGGATAAAAATAAATAGTACATATGCATGTATACTATATGTAATATAATAAATTAATATATTATAATAATATATACCAAGTACGTATATGTCTGTGTCTATATGTATAGCTGTAATCTTAACCATGCTACTAACAGTGATTATCTCTATGGCTAATTTTTAACCTATATAGGCACGTTTTTCAATAACGAAAACTACTGATTATTAATAAGAAATACATACCAATTATTTCTAATTTTGAAAAGAATTCTCTCATCCCAGAAGAATTTTCTTTCTGAGGTTGTTAACCCTTTGTAGGTATGTTTGTGCAAGTGAGAATGAACATGTAGAACACTAGTCAACTCAGCTATATGCCACTGGCCTTTTGCAGGGAAAGTGATTATTTTTAGTGATGGCATGTGAGTTTCTGTTATTTTATGTGAGTCATTATTGCTGATACAGCTTACCTAGTAATTTAAAAAAATTAAATGCTACACTTTCCTTACTACCTCAACCCTTTCTTGTTTCAGTCAACACATGTGGTTAATTCAACTTGTCAGTTTTGGATTTTTCTTTTGTTGATATGTGAGACCACCAGACAGTTTCCCACTCTAGGGTCCTTATGGGGTAAAAAGAAGAAAAGTCAAAATACAGTGTGCTTTCCCTCAGAATGTCTCTCATTTAGATACAGACTTCAAAAGATCAGGAAAAAAGGGAATTTTTCCAAGACAGTTTGTTTAGTAGAATTAATTTAGGGACACAAAATATAAAACAAATTAATACTTCCCGTCCCATAATAAAAATGCAGATTCCTTCTGCAAATTGCAAGAAATTAATTTCTCTGGGAACCCCGTATAATCTCATTTCACAGAGCTGAATTTTTTTTGTTGCTCAAAAGAAATGTTTGAGGTGACTGCCTTGCTTAAGGTAAAGGGGGCAGCGGGAGGGGTAGCGGTTACTTCATGCAATTCTATACAACATGGAGCACAAGAAAAGGGCAGCGGAGAATAACGGAGAAAGCCCCATACATCTGCCTCCTCTCCTTTTCTCCACAGGTGCAAATATGCCACATGCCCAGAGTTCTTGGACTGCTGTGGTCAGGGATGTGCAAATAATGAGGTTTGGAGGGAAGGGTTAAAGATTGTGCAAGACCATCTCTGAAATATCTGCTTGGTAGTTTAGGATACATATTCAAACCATATAAATACTGCTGTTGGGATTACTCAGATCAGCTGTCAGAGCCAAATTTCGAGATGTGTAGGGACTCATTTGTGCCTCAGTGTCCTCGTTTGTAAAATGAGAATGACCGAATCTTTGTGGGAATAAAATGGGATAATTCATAAAAAATATGTATCATAATATAGAGCATATAATGTTCACTTAATAGGAGCTATTGTTATTATTAAGAGGCTCTTGGGCATTGTGCAGGTGATGTACATAAAGGAGAGCCCATAGAAAAAGGAAGGGGACCAGATAAAACCTGGAGAGAGAGCCAAATGAGAAGAATAACTTCATTTGCTGTCTGAGAAACTTACCTGAAATTTACATTTGCAAAGAGAAAAGAGGACATTTATACCTTTGGGCATTTCTACAGTCAGAGTTCCCATATTCACGCCCCACCTTTTTGAATGACATTTCTTCTTAGTCCCGGAAAAGTCCAAACCTCAGAGAACCACTTCAGGCTCAATACTGGCCACTTCCTATAGAAGTGGAAGCCAGGCTTAACATCCCAAGAACTAGAGAATTCTCTTTATTGAGGGAGCTGCCAGGGGAGTGAGGGAGGTTGTATTATAATTAGTATAGTAAATACTATTATGGTAAAGGTATTGACATGAGCACAATGATAAAGGCTGAGTAGGGGTTCATCAGTTAAATGAAGGACCCTTGGGGTGGGAATGATCGGAGGGGTGTTCAGGAAGACAGAGTTGTGTGAACAAAAGCAGACGGCATGAAAGAACATTAGGCCTGAAAAAGCAGTAAGTCCTTTTGTGATGCTTGAACACAGTGTAAGAGAGAGATGGCAGAGAGAGAAAAAGCCGGGGAGGCTGGGAAGGATCAGATCTCTTATGGTCTTGCTGATAGAAAATCTGGACTTTCTTTTCATAATTAATAAGAAATTATGGTTGAGGATTCAAAAGACAGAGACTTAGAAGAGTGCATGAAGAAGCCAGATAAGGAATGATGGGGACTGAAATGAAAAAGTATCAGTAGAGACTCTAAGGACGATACAGATACAACAGAAGGTGAGAATCTATACTTGGGAGTAGTCAAAATTAAAAAAAAAAAAAAAAGGAAGTGCAATGTACTTGGGTGGCTCAGTCAGTGAAGTATCCAGCTCTTGATTTCAGCTCAGGTCATGATCTCAGGATTGTGAGATTGAGCCCTGCATCGGGCTCCGTGCTTAGTGTGGAGTCTGCTTGGGATTTTCTCCCTCTCCCTCTGCCCCTCCTCCCCACTCTCTCGCTCTCAAATAAATAAATATTTTTTAAAACAAAAAGTAAATACACATCATCTTCTGATTAAAGATTTTATTTATATGTAATGTTTTACAAAATTATTTAAAATATGAAGTTAGAGTCGGTTACACATTTAGCTATTTATTTTGTTGATAATAATAGATTACATGAAAGTAGGCATTTCCCAGAAAGTGGGGTGACAGAATGCTTTAATCTATAGCCCTGGAACCTGGCAGACACATGAAGTCTTTGAAACTCTATTTCTACCTCAGAGATCAGCGTTGGTCTAGAAAAGTGCTAGACAACCTGGTACAATGTGGGGCTGGTATTGAATGAAATGTCTAACTTCTAAAATTAGGACTCACACTCTTAGGTAAACTGTAGGTAACTCAGTCAGTTATAGGTACTTCTCTGACAGGAGTTCTAACAGTTTGGAAAAGGAGATCCATAGACCAGTAATTGATTCAAGAGAGTGTCACACAATCCTATAAAATCTGGAAGAAACAGAAGCCATAGGTGTATGTTCAGACCACCCCCATGGTCTCTACCTTCAAAGACACATCGCACTGCCCTGACAGGTAGGTTTTTTTGTGTGACACCAAACTTGTCAT
The DNA here is from genome assembly GCA_003697995.1 of Taxidea taxus jeffersonii. Taxonomy (NCBI): domain Eukaryota; kingdom Metazoa; phylum Chordata; class Mammalia; order Carnivora; family Mustelidae; genus Taxidea; species Taxidea taxus. The sequence goes on from RCUC01066299.1 coordinate 110,092, forward strand.
TTGCTAGATCTCTTTGTCTCCCTGGGTATCAAAACTCCATTCTGGCATAACTTTTTCCCATGACTGGTAAAGGTTGATTACATACTAATGAGTTAAAGAAGCCCTCCAGATATTTTGGGAAGCAACCCAGAACCAAAGCATCAATAATAAAAGGCAAGTCAACTTCCTATATATCAAAGCACCAAAAGGTCAAGGGTATAAAAAGTGACCTTTACATTTTATAACACGACACTGTGTTTAGTTATTGTTTTCAAAAAATTGTCAGAGGACATAGAAATCTTCAAACAATAGTTAAAATGGAAAGAAAGTTCTAAAAAGCATATATTCAGAGTTTAGGAACACTCAAATATTTGTTAATCTCAAATCTATGTTATTATATATTCTACTTCCTATAACTGTAAAAATAAGATAAATGCAGGAGTACAGGTGATCTAATCGACATTCCTAGCTCTACTCGATATGTAGCTATATGTTAAATATCAACCTGTGCTCAAATAAAATGTAAATGGTTATTATTTATAGTATTTTTAAAGTAAAAGGCATATGTGTAGAGACTGAGTAATCTACTGTAGTGTACTTCACTTAGAATTGCTCATGTTTCTTAGCATGATGTCTTGTAAATAATGCGATGAGTTAAAAAAAAAAACTGGCCTTGGTTCGAGAGGAAAGCCTGATGAAAATGAATATACAAACCAACAACAACAACAACAAACTTCAGCGTCTGTCAAGGAGAAATCTGAAACCCCACATCACCAGTCACAATTTGCTATTACTTATCATTGGAGATAACTCCTCAGTGACTTCGAGGTCATGGTTCTGGACTCCCAATGACAGTATTGGTACCCAGAAACTGAAGGAAATAGGCCATTCCTGAAAGTCACCGGGTTGACACTTAGAGGTCCATTCGGCTTCCTGTTCTAGAAGAGTGAGAAGAGATTACATGAAAGGAGAAACTTACTCCTGGACTAAAGGTATTGAACGAGCATTCAGGGGGCCCTTGAACCAAGTAGCCATGTTGCGAACACGCATTCCACTCTGGTGTTTAAGACACAAAGGTCTCCATTTCTCTAAGGGAGCTGTTTTTGCGGCACGACACACTCTCTCGTTTGCCTTGGAGCCAAGTAATTGGAACCCTAAACACACGGCGGAGCTTCTGTTGGAACCGGTTACCAACAAAACAATACAGAAAGGGATTAATGCAGCTGTTGGTGAATCCCAGGAGGATGGCAAAAGGAAGTGCCAGGTCAATGACTGCTATAACTTCACAGCTATTAATGACACCCATCCAGGCCAGAGCATCCAGGAAGGTCAGAACGTGGAAGGGGAGCCAACAGATGATGAACGCGAGGACAACAGCAGCTGCCATCTTCAGGACCTGGTCACGAGTTATTCTGTTCTTCCCGTAGCTATTGGTCTTCAGTAAGTGTTTTCTGATTCCGAAATAGCATGTGGCTATGAATATTAAAGGGATAATAAAACCAAGGATATTTTTCATTAAGGCAATCCCAGCTGACCATTGGGCATATTTCTCAGGGGGGAAGGCCATAATGCAGGCGTTCACTCCCAAATACTCAATGGTTCGGACATCTCGGAAATAGAATGTTGGCAATGAGGACAGACAGGCCATACACCAAACAAGGGGAACAATGTAGGACGCTTGCCAGGGATTTCTTCTCTGAGACAGAAAAGGATAGATGACAGACTGGTACCTATCAACGCTCATGCAGGTGATAAAAAAAATGCTCGCAAACATGTTCAGGGTCAGGAAAGAACCAAACACTTTGCACATCACGGGTCCAAAGAGCCAGTCATATCTGTAAGAGTAATAGGTGGCCCAGAGAGGAAGAGTGGCCAACAGCAGCAAGTCAGCCACAGCCAGGTTGAAGATGTAAATGCTGGACACCTTTTTGGGACCCTTTTGACAACAGAACAGCGTAACCACAATAGTATTGACAAGAAATCCAATCACAAAAATAATATAGTAGAGGATAGGAATTGCATCTAAATGCTTATCTGACGGCTTATGCGAGCAGTTAAAGGTCGACTCGTTGCCGATGAAGTTCACGAGCCCGAAGTGAAGGCTGTTGGTAATGTTTTTGCTGATGGTGGCAAGGGTGACGTTTTTCATACTGCAAGCTCAGTGGCTCCGACTTCTTACGCCTTCTGTGAAAATTAAAAAAAAAAAAAATGGAACTCCCAGAATACATACAGGGTGTAGGACATTATGAAATCATGAGCATTTTGAAAGTTTGTTGAAAGCAAAAAAAAAAAAAAAAAAAAAAAAAGAGGAAAAGGTGGGTGATTATAGGAAAACACTGGGAAGCGCAGCCATGCCTTGTGAAATAAGAGAGGATTTTGCTTCTTGAAGAAGAAAAGGGAATTTCCTCAACAGTACCAAGCAGGTAAGACCTTTCAGCCTCAGGGACTGAAAATGCTAGACAAAACTCTCTTTTGCCCATCATTTCTATCATATTTTCAAAAGGCTTCAAGAAAATCAATAGTTCAAAAGTTTAGCGTGGGTAAGGAATAGGGGAAACAAATGAGAAGGAGTCAAGAAAGAAGAAAAGTTAATATTTCAAAAACACTTAAGCACATCTCTCAGGCTGTATACTTTCTAGAAACCACACTACTGTCCGTTATTGCATAGAGAAATGCCTTATTTCAAGTAACTAATTATGTACAAATCATTACAGCTATGGAAAATATAAGTAACATAAGCTATGGAAAAAATAAGTGCACAAAAGACTGCAAGAGAATATGCAAAAGGAACATATTGAGATGGGGGGTAGGGCTGGTTTTTTACTAATTTAACCCGAATTCCTTTACTTCTACTTTTCCATTGTTTCCACAATAATAATATCGTTAGCAGGGAGCTCTGGAGTAGGTGCATATTTCTAAAAGCCCCCTGTTCGCATTTTAATAGAGACCACTAGTTTTCGATCTAGATGCTTAATCTGCTTAAAAGGAAATCCATTTTCTTTTTCAATTAGGAAAAGAACAAGAAAAAAAAATAGCCAAATCTGATTTAGAGTCAAGCAGAAGTAGTTTTGATTGCTCAGTGAAATAAGAATTGAACGTCAATGATGAATCATGAGCTAATTGTATCATTTTCCTTTGCTATCATTTCAGTTTTAACACAACAAAATAGGAACAGTGCTACATGGCTCTCAAATGTTATAATCAGGGCGCAGGTTTTTGTGATACTGGATTTTGTTTTGTTTTGTTTTGTTTTTAGGAGCAGCATTACTTTAAGACAAAAGAAAATTAGCTGGAAATAAACACAGTAAAGGGAAGACTATTACTTTTGATAGTTTCAAAATACATAGAAACAACTCAATGTATCACCAAAACAATCACCAAAGAATCTCCTGGTAAACAGCAAAGTTATCATTTTTGTCTAAAGCACATTCTCTCATCATCTTGACCTAACAAAATATCATGAAAGAATCTCAAATAAACCCGCTCGAAGACTTACTGGTCGTTGGAGTTTAAAACTTAGTTATCATAAATCAGCTTTGCCCAGTTCCTAAACGCACTCCTGTAAGAGAAACAGCAGTGAAAGAATTTAGGAGTTGCAAAATACAGTGTTAAAATACAGGAAAAAAGGGAAAGTTCATCCATAAAAAAGCACTTTCACTTAATGTATGTTCTACTCTCCAAATACAGTACATAGAAATTGTGCAGACCTACCTTAAAAATTCAGGCTGAAGAATGCTTTTAATTCTGTGCTTATTCGTTCCCTTAGACTCAGGGACGTAATAGCACTAGATCTCTGGTTTCCTTCTTATATGTTCGGTCTGTCCACTGGGAGCCTTCAACCTACATAATTCTAGGGCTGACTTATGAACACTTGCCAGCTTTCCAGAGAGGTTTTTTTTTTTTTTTTGGCTGCAAAACATTAATCTGAAATTCTCACTGTCTCCAATCATAACAACTCATTCAAATAAATCTCAAACAAAAAAAAGAAGTTTCCACAAATGTGTTAGAGAATTTTGAAATCAGTGGCTTACTTTAAAAGAAGAATATAATTATTTGCAGAATTTTCTCTTTCTTTTTCCCTGATACTGACATTCTAAGGCGAGTTAAGGAGTAGAGAATAGAGAATTTATTCTAGTAGCAGCAACCTTCGTCCACCAATGTCTGTTACCATCTTCATTACTTCTTGAGATTTTTACCTCTGTTCGTTAAAGTACAGTAGCGACTTTACTCGAAGTCTGAACTTTCTAAAACTTCTCCCTTGCTCCAAGCAATTTTTGTTGGCTGGTTGCTGGAGAGGTGGTGATAGGAGGCATATAATTTTCATGTCTTCGAAAAGAGGTATTAGCAAATAGTGCCTCCTTTCATAGGTCTCTGTCCTGTTTGAGGTTTAAACACAAAGCCCACAAAGGTGAAGAAGGATCAGGCAACCACCATGGCTCAGATCACTGTTGGTTTTTCTTTTTCTTTTTCTTTTTTTTTTTTTTTTTGGTGGGGGTGACCAACCTTCCAGATCAGTCCCATAGGAGCAAGTGTGACAAAAGAAAGAAAGATCAGAACTGGGGACGGCAGTGAGACTAACAGCCAACAATAAACTCTAAGTGCCACACACCGTGCTGAGTGTTCAGTAATTTCAGAGACAGCCATTGAAATGTACTGGTCTGTACATGGCCTTCAGGATACAAATGCCAGACTCCACAAGCTCAGCTGTACCCGCTTCCTTAGCCTGTGACCTTGGCCAACTTCCTTTCCTTCTCCATGTCTGTTTTCTCATCTGAGAAATGGGGATGATGTTAACTACCTACATCACAGAGTTTTGAAAATTAAATGAGCTAATACATTGAAGGTGCCTACAACCATGCTTCCCATATGGTAGATGCAATTATAAATTCTTGCTATTGCCTCCATTTTCCAAATCGTGAAGCTAGGGCTTACTGAGGTTAAATGACTTCCCTGAGGTCACCTGGCTATTAAATGGAGGACATCTGAATTTTAACGGAGGCAATCTAATGACAGAGTCCACGCTCTTAACCTCCACATTAACGGAAGAAGCCCTCGCTGGCCCTTTCCTCTCGTTCTTTGTCCTGGCAAAAAGAAAGCATGTGACATTTACAAAAAGCCACAGCCGATCATTCACACGCTGTCACAAAAACACTAAAGGAGGGGGAAAGAGTTTGAAGGATTGTTACGTGGGAGAACAGATTTTCCTTAATTTCATTCCCCATATTGCAGTCAATCCTGTGGCACGTGGGACCAGAAAGAAGTCAACCCTTGCCTGAAAAATACAGTAGGATTCGAAGGTTTGCACACCACCACACTTGGTGACTCTCTCGGTTAGACTGAGTTTGCACATTGAGGCAATGCTCCTAAGATACATACATACCACTGCGTTACATTTAAAAATGTTTTTTTTCTTATGCTCTAGACAGACTCAGGTGGAGGTTCTGTCCAGATGATGGAGCACTGATGTCTGGGAAACAAAGGAGCGGGCACATATGGTTATCGGCAGGAGAGATGCAACAGGAACTGGTTTCACTCTTTGTTTAAGCCTAGTTTCTCCCTCCATTTCTAATGTTTGTTTTTGCCACATACAGGGGAATTTTCCAGGCCAGAGCCCCCTGAGTGGTCACGATGGGTCAGATTCCCACCCTGCTCTATTTCTAGCCCCCTCTCAGGCCGGTTGCAAAGAAACAGCCAGGAGGTAAGCTATAAACGTTTGAGAACAAACTCCAGGCTCGCCTCTGGGAGACCTAGCCTTGAACACCCCCGAGGAGCAGGGGACCTTGTCTAGAGCTTTTGTCCTTCATTACAGTAAGTTCTGACGTAAATAAAGTTTAAAGAGGCACACATTTCCCAGAAGATTAAAAGAACATTTACTCTGCTTCCTCATAATTTTAGAAGCAAAAATTTTCACAACTCAAAGAAAAACTTTGTAACTGCAGGGAATGAAGGGAAAAAGTTTTTTTTTAAAGAAATAACAATAATATTGACACCACTTGAAGCAAGAAATACAGCATATTTATTATTGATTCGGCAAAGAACTCCAAGTTAAGCCAACAATGTAAATACACTTGCGAGTCAAATAAATGTCAATCACAGGAAAGCCGTACAATGCAAAAAAATTCACTCTCCTGGGGACAGGGGGTAATTTTTCTGCTGGAAGATTGACTTTAAAAGCCCCAGGTCATTTGAATAAATTATGCAGCTCTTCAGGGCAAGTACGGCTTGGCTAGCAGAATTAAACAATGGTAAATCACTTTAATTTTTTCTAGTGAATACCTATTATTTATCATGAGATTACTTAACAGTAAAATTTAAATGACCAGGTTTAAAAAAAAAAAAA
>RCUC01066300.1:0-19669 GCA_003697995.1 Taxidea taxus jeffersonii
TAAATACCTGGTCTGGGCCCCAAGTTAGTAAATGAACATTTTTTGGTGTAATGATTTGTGAAAAAGCCCCAAGTGGGTAAAGTCATGTATTATGACTTTATAATAATAATACCAGCATTTTTCTAAGTTGATTGCATGCATTGCTCAATTTAAGTATTTATCCTTCATACCTGTAAAGACATGTATAATAAGGGAGAAACAGAGCCAGGGAAGAAACTCCTTGAGAAGGTGCCATTGAGGTTTAGTCCTGGAATCTGAGAAAGAGTCAGGTTTACTTATATTTGCAGAAAGAGCTTTTCAGATAAATGGAAGAGCAAAATAAAAGTTCTGTGACCGGAATGAATTGCTATTGTTTTAGGAATGGAGGGAAAATCAATGTGGCCAGAATGATGGAGATCAAGGCATTTATCATGGAGGGATTTACAGGTAATGGTACAGAGTCTAGATCTTTATTCTAAAAGAAAAGAGAAACCAGTTGTTTTTAATCAAGGACCAAGGTGATCTGACATACATTTTTACAAATCACTTCTTTGCATGGAAAATAGGTTCTTAAGAGACCTGAGTGGAAGAGAAGGAGACTATGAGGTAATCCAGACAAGTGAACATGGTAGTATGGACTAAAGTAATGGTAATGGAGAGGGAAAATGTGGGTGGATACAGAAGATATTTTAGAGGAGCCAAAAGTTTCTGCCTTAGATATGAAGTTGAGAAATTGAGGACAATTTCTTCATTTTTGGTCCTAGCCTCGATGAACAAAAGCAAATACCCTACACTGAGGTCAGAAAGAATTATTTGGGGTTGAGGCCACAGGAAAGAACAGGCATCAAGGATTCTGTTTTGGACTTACTTAGTTCAAGGTCCTTCGTACGCAGTCAAGTGTCAATATCAAATGGTGAAGTACTGTGAGTGAGTCTGGAGCTCCAAGTAGAGGTAATGGTTTAGGCATAAAAAATTAGCCAATCATACAGAGGCATTTAAAACCAATAGACAAGGAGCAATCATCTCAATAGAGAATATAGATAAAGGAGAGGAAAAGGCTCAAGATCTGACTATGATTAAGTAAAACCAAAACCAAAGCTCAAGAAAAACAAAACAAAAATGTTTCTCTTATTCATCTTTCTCTCATGTATTTGTAAATGCATTGGAAACGTGCATGAAGATTACAAACTAAAATTGTTACATGGATTCTGTGATGTGTGTGGCATTAGAGGTAGTGGAAGGAAAATGTTCTCTCTCTCTCTCTTTTTTTTTTAAAGATTTTATGTATTTATTTGACAGACAGGGATCACAAGTAGGCAGAGAGAGAGGAGGAAGCAGGCTCCCTGCTGAGCAGAGAGACCAACGCGGGGCTCAATCCCAGGACCCTGGGATCAGGACCCAAGCTGAAGGCAGAGGCTTTAACCTACTGAGCCACCCAGGCACCCTCTCTTTTTACTGTATGCATTTCTGTATTGTTTGAAGATGCCTGACTTGAATATACTAATCTCATTTCTTTTATCATTAAAACAAAACTCCTTTAAGACATCATAAGTAATACATGTCCATTATAGACATAATCTCATGTATCAAAAGCAGTTACTTAACATTTCAACACATGGACTTTTCTTTGTGTAAATGTATTTACACGTAGAACCTCAAATATCATATTTTTATATTTACAGGTAGAAATTTAAATATTTTATTTTTAGTTTTTCACAAAAAAATTGTTTCACAAAGTTTATGTTATTAATTTCCATTCTATCCTATAGTGATTTTTTTCAACCTCTATGTTTTGATACCATGTATAATTTTAATCCTGTGAACCATACCTCTGCATTCTTTGCAACTACATACATAACTTCACTTGGGCATCTTTTAGGAGGCTCTGCTTCAATGGATCAGACTTGAAATTCATCCGTTTCTACCTTCAACTACTATTGGCTACAATAGTAGACAGCAGAGGCCAAAAATCTCTGAGAAGAAGGAGGAAGAAATCCAGTATAGCACTATGTGGTTATCATTGGGATGAGGCAGTATGCATCCAGACATTAAAGCCTATAGCATTTAGGAATACTATATTTCACTACCTGTGGATAGGACTTCTGATGAATCAGAGAAGTTGAAAACATTGGTGGGAGTAAAAGTTAGGTAGAAATTTTATGGTGAAAATGATAATAGTAACAATCAGGATGCAGAAATGGGAATTCCCAAGTGGAAAGTGGTGTTACTGTGGTGCAAGAAAACAAAACATATTAAGTTATCAAAATCATTATGAGTTTTATTTTGCCAAAGGCTGAATGTATTTTCCCTTTTTTTTTTTCCTGATTTACTTTTTCATGACCTCTGGAAAAAAATCTATCATTTCTTTTAAATTATTATATATTTAATGGCATTTTCATTTGTCATAATGCAAAATCCAAAGCAGTAGTTTCCATTTTTGTCACCTTGAATTATGAGTGAGTGAAAATGCCTAAAATAGTACAGGGTGGCAGCAATCACTAAGCAGGACTTGATGACAGAACTTCTCCCTCCCCTCCAACAAATAGACTGTGGGCTCAGATAAAGCCCAGAGTGGAACCTTGGCACCTTTATTAGATAAGGCCACTGATTATAGTGAGATGGGGCACTATTCATTTACATCCTCTGGTACGTCTGAAGAAACGGGAGCCATGATGTGTCAGAACTGATAAAAGGCACTCAGAAACAGGCTGCCTGGTTTCTGTCCATAGGGAGTACACATCTGTGACCAAGTACATACTGGACTTTCTGGGAAAAAACTCAAGACACAATTTCTATAAAGGAATACCTTACAATTAGATTCTCTGTTTGTATATAATTAATACACTGGAGTCTTACTATTTCTTTTTTCTGATAGAATGTTTTAACTCTTGGAAGGGGGGTTTATGAATTCTATAAATAAAAAAGAAATATAAAAGATTATACTGAAAGCAGCAAGTCTTTTTACATATTAAAGGAGTTGGCTATATCATACCTGCAAGCATCTGATTATTTACTATGTAATAGACATCAGCGAAAGTTCCATTTCTATAGTCTTTTCTTACTCATTACCTCTTGATTTCATAACATACTTACCCACAAGGATAAAACTTTTATTCTATTATTTGGCTTTTGGGGGGGGGAGCTTTTTTGATTTTGACATGCATTATGTGTTTAATGAATTTTTTTTTTTTAAGATTTTATTTATTTATTTGACAGAGATCACAAGTAGGCAGAGAGGCAGGCAGAGAGATAGAGGAGGAAGAAGGCTCCCCACTGAGCAGGGAGCCCGATGTGGGGCTTGATCCCAGGACCCTGGGATCATGACCTGAGCCAAAGGCAGAGGCTTTAACCCACTGAGCCACCCAGGCGCCCCTTTAATGAATTTCTTTGTTGTAGCTTTCAGTAAAGAAGCTAAATTTTCTTTATTGATTTTGATTCAATTTTTTCTACCAAACTTGCCCATCTTTTAAAATTTAGCACTAAAAATAAAAGAGCAAAACTTCATCTTTATGACAAACAGCAGAATATTGGTTCATATGGACTGTAAAAATGTGGCTGCAGAGCTAGGCTTTTGAACATACTTATACAAAGTCTCTGCAGTGATGCACATACCAACATGACATATATCTGGTCCAACTTTTAACCCTCTGCCAGTGAAAAAAACTGGGGTAGGGAATGGGGGAGCAAGTCGGGCTCCCCCACAAATAGGAGAGAGGGGTGTTTAGTGTGTGGGTAAAGCAAGTCTATAGCTCTTGCACAAATAATGGCGTTTGAATGTCACAGGCAAAAGCATGGTTCTTTTTGCAGTACAAGAAATTACTTGCCATTTCCGCATTTGTTTCAGACTAAAATATGTATATATATATATATATTTTTTTTTTAAAGATTTTATTTATTTGACAGAGATCACAAGTAGGCAGAGAGGCAGGCAGAGAGAGAGGAGGAAGCAGGCTCCCCAACTGAGCAGAGAGCCTGAGGCAAGGCGCGATCCCAGGACCCTGAAATCATGACCTGAGCCTAAGGCAGAGGCCTTTACCCACTGAGCCACCCAAGCTCCCCAGACTAAAATATTTTTAAAATAAATTTTATTTTATTATTTTAAGGATTTTACTTATTTATTTGCCAGAGAGAGATAGCGAGAGAAAGAGAACACAAGCAGGGAGAGTGGGAGGAAGAGGCAGGCTTCCTGCTGAGTAGGTTGCCCAATGTGGGCTCCATCCCAGGACCCTGGGCTCATGACCCGAGTGGACGGCATACACTTAATAACTGAGCCATCCAGATGCTGCTTAAATAAATTTTTAAAAAGATGTAATTATTTGTTGAAATTAGTAGTATTAATTCTACTTGAAAAATCTCAAGATAATTTTCACTTTGTTTTCTCCTTGAACAAATCCATACTTCCCACTCAATCCTAAATTGGTGACTCTTCCTCATTAAGTTTAAAATAGGTCTAATCATGACAGTTCACAGTAAGATCTTAAAGTATATGGTGGTGGATCTCTGTGCCTCATCCAGTTCACTGGGAATCTGTTCTCAGAAGGAAGAGATCCCCACAGTGTGTCTGACTTCTCCAATCCCAGCCAGGCTTCAGGGAGAGAGAACTTTTTCAAGAGAAACTTTGGAAACCTCACTTTTAAAGCTCCCATCTCTTTGAAACTACAAATCTACTCTAACCCATTTGCTAATAATCTTATACAACTGTGTATATTTATTTTATTTAGAGAACTATTTACCCTGCTTCTTTCAAGTTATTTTTTAGAAATATCTTCCATACAACCAGGAACAAACAATTTGGCAAGAAGAGATTGTCAAAGCCAGACCCATGAATAATGGAAGAATGGAGTTCCTATAATTTACATTTGTGCAGGTTTTATTTTTACCTAAAGAAAAAAAATATATATATACACTTGTGTGTGTATATGTATATATATATATTACACTTGACTATGTACTGAGGACCTTGAACTAAGTAAATCCAAAACAGAATCCTTGATGCCTGTTCTTTCCTGTGGCCTCAACCACAAATCATTCTTCCTGACCTCAGTGTAGGGTATTTGCTTTTGTTCATCCAGGCTAGGGCCAAAAATGAAGAAATTGTCCGCAATTTCTCAACTTCATATCTAATGCATCAGCAGAATACATTCGGTTATCACTCTGAAGATACAAAAAAAAAAAAAAGAAAGAAAAAAAAAGCACAAATCGAATATGTTATAATACTCTAAGAAGTAGGAATAATAATTAAGGAAAAAATTTTAAATTAATTGATAGAATTTAAACCAGCTACATTTAAGGTATATTTTAATAAAGCTGTCTTTTTAAAAGAAGGGGAGTTATTACCAAGGCCCACAAAAAAAAATTATAGTGAGATTGATGTTCAAAGTTAATAATACCTGTAACTTTAACACATTCTGATGTAAGCTTCACTATCGAGTTGCTAAAAATAAAAAAAAAAAAGCAACGCACAACTCAATCTCCATTTATAGGACAGTCAGAGGTCTGCAGCAACCTGTAAGGATGAGAGAGAGAAAAAAAAGGAGGATTAATGTGTCACATTCCCATGCTACCAAACCATGGGACCTGCAAATCCCAAGAATGAGGGAGACTCATACAAGATCACTTGGGATTAAGTATGCAAACTAATGGCCTTACTTTTTGTTCCAACGGGTCCTATGATTGGGCTTGAATCCAATACACTTCAGCCAACAGTCTCTCAATTAGGTACAGTCCCAGTGCCAAGTTTCTCAGCAAGAGCATGTGAAAGGGCTCCTTTTGACTTTTGATCAAATCCATTTAAAATCTTTGCCATGGGATCCTGAAAAATGCCATTTAGAAATATTTCTAGAATTCCTCCTACCTGGGAACTGATATTAGGTACCTGTTCTTACTGTAGTAATTATGACCAACAATTCACAATACTCTCAAATAAATGGATTCAAAGCAAAATATTGATGTGGATTCTGGTAAAAATAGCAAATCCATTTACATTTGCCAATAGTGTTAGACTATCAGCTTTCTAGGGCAGGGAACTTGTCTCATACCTCTGTGCCAGTGCAGAGCCCCATACACAGCAGACATTTAATGAACGTATTTCTGATTAGATGGATGAATCAAACAGCAGATTGGTTTACTGAACTCATAAAACATGCTTCAAACAAATAGTTGGTTCACTGTTGGGAAGACTCATTTATATCCTATTTTTCAGTTGCCCACAGTGAGACCTGAAATGTTTGTCCTTTTAGGACAGAAGAAGAGCCCTTTGGACTGGGAAATCCAGTCCAATGGCAGTAAGCCTGCCTCGTGAATGTTGTCTAATCCCTCCTGCTTTAGAATGCTCATTTGTGTTGTGGTGTGAAGTGCCCTGTCTTGGCTATGACTGTAGAACTGTCAAAAAGGACTTTTATTTCAGCACCCTTTGCTGTTTTGTTGTTGTTGTTTTTTTCTTTTTTCAAGTGTAAGGAGAACAAGGTTTACTAACAGATAGTACTAGATCCTTTGTTTTCATATCTTATTTGTATTTTATATGGACTTTTTTGATGACAGTAATAAAACTCACAATCCATAAGGATTCACACTTATTCCCTTTAAGAGGGATGCTTCCATGATCCAAGCTCAACCAAGGTAGACACAACAAAGGGAAACACTGAACCCCAAAGCAAGAGAATTAGGACAGTCTGTGGCAAATTCTGTGGCCTGTGGCCTGTGCCAAGGATCATCACCCATTATGCTAAGCTCCCCTACATGGAGCAAAACACAACTGCAAACAAAGGAACTGAAATAGTTTTATTTTTTCCCCTGATAAGAAATGCAGGAATTTTTCTGGGGGGGAGGGGCAGAGGGAGAAGCAGACTCCCCAGTGAGCAGGGAGCCCTACACTCAGGTGGGAGCACCACCTGAGCAGAAGGCAGACATTTAACCCACTGAGTGGTTCCAATGTCCCAAGAAATGCAGGAATTTGTGAGATATTGAACACTTAAATCTTAATCATGAAGGCTTTGAGAGGGTAAACTGTAAAAATGTATTTTTACAAACTTAAATAATATTTGCAAACTCAAATGCCTGTAATGACAAAAGAGGTTAACAAAACCCTGAAAAGTGTGCTAAATGTTAGATGAATGGAATTGGAAGAGACTGAGGGGAGTGGTAAGCTTGTGCTTGTTTCAAAGTTGTTCAAATTCTCCAACACACACACACACACACACACACACACACACACGTTTGAGAACCAAGCTTGGATCTGCTTCATGCCAAGTGAAATTTTTTAAAAGGTGCAGTTTCAAAAGAATGAAGGATTCAGCCCTGTGGAGACTAATTCCTTCTAACCTTTTCCCCATTTACCAAAAAATTCACTATTGCCATGACCCAATAAGGCCTCAGACTTGACCTTATCTAGTACTCTTTCCTTGAGCTCCCCCTAGAGGCCAAGGTCCTCTACTATCAGGCCCACCACTATCGTTTGAGAGAAGATGGAATAAATACACTGGACCAGAAGTGGCGCTAGGGTTACTGCTAAGAAAATAACAATCTAAAGGAAAACAAGAGTGATATTTATGTGTGAATTTATTCCTCATGTCTTGTACATTAAATAAACATTTAGGGCATATCATATACAAAGAATTGTAACAGGTCTTCCAAAAAATATTGAAATAACCAATAATAATTTCTCTTTCTCCCTTCAGAAAAACTAAAAGCACACAAAAAGCAATGTTCTTTCTGCTTTTCTGACACCTTAAAAATTCCCTTTTCACTCATTTTTCTACTATGTACTTCTCAATAATGGTGTTCTTCAGAATTCTTTTTAAAATGCCTTCTTTTCTCCATTCCTTTGTTGATATACTCCTATTCATTCTTCTGGTTTCAATCACGACCTATTTTCTAAAGATGTCTGTCTTCATATCTCTAGACTGTTGTTTTCTTAAGTGACAGATTCACACTTTCACTATCTTACTGGAATTCTTCACTAAAATGTTTCAAATTGTCTTTAAATCGAACATTCCCAAAGGATAATTCACGGCCTTAAGTATTTAGTGCCAAATGAGCATTATCACTGCTAAGTGCTGTGAATCTAGAAGGTCACTCTGGGCTGCAGTTGTTTGGAAAAGTCTCATGGTAGAGATGGATCTGGACAAGACTTTGAACAAAAGCTTATTTGCGGGCAACAGTGTGAATGATATCAGGAGACTAGATGGTGATTGAACCAGAAGAATGAACAAGAGTATATCTATCACCATGTCTTCCGATGAAGAGTTTTTCTGAGGTCACCATATTTGCAAGGCGCAAGCTCAGTTTTGACTTCTGTCATAATCAAAATTTTAAAAAAAGAGAAAGAAAATTTGCCTCATGATGATCTCTCTCTGTATTTGCTTTTTTTCCTCCTTCCACTTGGAGAATTTAGAGATTGAAGACCAGATATGTAATGAAGGACCAAGCCACAATCCACTCACAAAAGAAATGTACATATTTTCTCGAAGATTTGTGGATTTCTTCACCCTTGAAACCAAAAAAGGCAATCCTCAAGGTCCATTGAGAGCTTGCTCTTGAATACCAGGCATTTTCTTTATTCCTTCTGCATCCACTTGAGAGTGTGGATCTGGCCCTGCCTCTGTCCTAGCCAAGGAGCTGAATGCAGGCTCTGAGGCTCCTAGCATTGCTCTGAAATTGTGTAAAAGCCCTGCCTTCTTCCCATTCCTTCCCTTGCAGTGGCACTTCCAGCTTAAGTAACTCTTAGCACAAACTGGACTCTGTACAATTCCATCAGGCAAGTTCTTTTGAGCTTACTTCAAAATAAAAAGATATTTTTTCTTTTCATCTTATACAGTGTTGCTATTGGGCAAGAGCACAGAGAGGCTTTTTCTGTTCCCGTAGTAATCATAGTCGTCACTTTTCTTACATAGAATTGTAGATAATTAAGAACATGACCATATAGACACACACACACACACACACAAACACAAACACACACACACACACAACTAGACACACCATAAAAGTCTTAGCTGTATGGAACATTTTCATGAGACAGAAATATCATTTTTACTGTGATAGCCTCAGGGATGAAAGAAGTTATACTGTGACAGTTTATTAAAAAAAAAAGCAATAGAGTTGAGAAAAATCAATCAGAAACAATAGGCTCCATTGAAGAGTTCCATTGTCCTGTGGTTTTTTTCTCTCACATTGACAGTTACAAGATTTTTGTAAATTTTATTTATTTCTTCATAGCCTTGAATAGAAAAGTGTCCATTTGCAAGGCAGGTAAATTCCTTTAATGATTTGTCACCACTGTCATGAAACAGATCTTTTGTAATTATACCTGTTGAAATTAATTGGACAGTATTGTGTATCATGACTTGTTTGTCACAATACTGGCTTTATTCTTAATTGCAGTCTGTTTGATGAGTCTCTTTAATGATAGACTGTGTATTTGTGTTGTTATTGTTGTTGTTAATCCCAAAAGTCACAACAAAACTTAAGTCAGATGAATGAATAAATAGGCACTTGAAAAAAAGGAAGCTTTCCAATTTTCATTAATTTATAAGTTAGTACTTGTGTGGGGAAGTAGTGAAAAGTTTTTGTTTTTAAAGAGAGAACTAGACAATAATGCACTGTAATATACTTGGCTTAGGTTTTGGTAATCATTTGGCTTTTAGAGATGCATGTGGTTCTGGCTCCATCAGGACTCAATAGAAGGAGGAGCATGCATAGGCTAGAGGCTTAGCATGACTCGTTTCAAAGTTCAGGATACAGATATGGTAATAATATAGTCATCTCCCTCCCTTAGGATATCACTTATTCCTCTACACTTCTTTTTAGAAACAATAACAGCAATCTCTCTCTTTAAGCCTCCTATCCCTCAAAATAAAATTATCCAAGAACTCTAAGAACTCAATCCAAAGGAAGTGGGGGTGAGGATTTGTCCTGATTCCAAGCTGAGGAAGGGACAGTGACTTATTACTCCTTCTGCTTCCTCCCACCCTCCTATACATAATATTGATATTAAGTACTCTGTATGCAGACTGATGGACAGTGCTTGTAAACTCTTGCTGGGTACTCTTGCTGATATATATACATATCAGGTCATAAAGATGCCCCCTATTATGTGCCAAGGTTATAGTTCTTTTTGGTTCATATCACCATGTTCCTGAAAGCATGTAAATGAGGGAAAGAGTGTTCAAGACATATAGAACCATACATGTAAAGACCTAAAAATAGGAGAGTATGGCTGTTGAGATAGAGAAAAATACTGCAAAACTACATAAGTTTTTTAATAGCGGGTAACTTTGGGCTACGAGATTATGGGTGATTTTGTTTTTCCTGACACCATTTTTAACTTTCATAGTTTTCTGCAATGAAACCACATTACTTTATTATTTAAAAATATTTAAATAATATTTAAAGGTACTCATGAGGTACTCATGAGAATACAAAATCAGTGACATTTGGAAAAAGTTCTCTTGTGGAATATTATTATTTTTTAAAATGGTATGGGACAGTACTCAAGCTGAATAATAGAAGGGAAGGTAGAAAATCAGTTCCAGCAGGGGGTGTGGGGAAGGGTGGTACCTTAAACAGTAGTCTAGAAATCCAGGTCTCCAGCTTGCTCTGAGTGTTGCCAGACGCTGTGGAGAAGGTTATGGAGATATAAGAAATAATTTAGGGCTGAATTCAAGATGGGAGGTTTTCCAATCTGTTTTTCTTACTGGATAGGGACTACCCATACCAGACACCTGAGAGTTACTCTTAACTTCACTTCCCTTTCTCTTCCAAGATTTTTCTTTGTCTTTGGTTTTCTGAGATTTGAACATTATATACCCAAGTATAATTTTTTTTTTAACTCATCTACTCGGTGTTCTCGAGCTTCCTGGATTTATGGTTAGGTGTTGGTCATTAATTTTGGAAAATGTTCACTATTATTATTTTCATTCTTATTCCTATTCCCTTCTCCTGTTGTATTCCTATACTCCTTCTCCCTTCCTATTCAACTTCTCCTGTTGTATTCTAGTTATATGTATATATATATATATATAGAGAGAGAGAGAGAGAGAAAGAGAGAGAGCGAGAAAATCATTTGAAATTGTCTCACTGTTCTTTGATGTTCTTGTGTATTTTTTTCATTCCTTTTCTCTTTGCATTTCAGTTTGGGAAATTTTTTATTGACTTATCTTTAAACTCACTGATTATTTCCTCAACCATACCCAGGTATATCAATGGGTCCAGAAAAGGCATTCTTTATTTCTGTTACAGTGTTTTGATTTTTAAAACTTCCTTTTGATTTCTTTCTGAGAGTTTCCATCTTTTTGCTTATATTATTAAGCTGTTCTAATATGCTCTTTACTTTTTGTATTAAAGCTTTTTCACATATTAACTATAGTTATTTTAAATTCTCTAATAATTCCATATTTTACCCCATACCTGGGTCTGGTGCTGGTGCTCGCTTTGTTTCTTCAGACATTTTTTTTCTTACCTTTTAGCATGCCTTATAATTTTTTTGAAATCTATAATGTATTGAACAAAAAGAGTTGAAGTAAATACTCTCTTAGTTTGAGGTTTTTATCTGCTAGAAGTTAGGTTGGGCTGTGTTTAATATTTGCTGTAGAATTCAGCTGTAGAAGCCAGAGGCTTTACATTCCTCTAGTGTCCGTGATTTTTGTCTGTCTTGTTGACTTTCAGCTTTCCTAAGAACTCCTCCACAGATAGAATCTGCATTCTGCAGCTCTTTAACCCATAATACCCTGCTATTATACTGCAGCCTTGTCAGTGTGATGGTAAGTTACACAGGGAAAGAATTCTTCAATCTTATGAATAAATCTCGGTCTTTGAATAGGTATGAGTTTCTGGGCTATGACCTTCAGAAATGTTTTTTCACCTTCTTCTCCTTATATTGTATAAGAAGACTAGAGAATGCAGGAGTTGAGGAAATGTCCTTTCCACCTGTTGGATAAGGTTCTGGTAGTCTTTTCCTCTGAAAGTAAGACTTTGTTATAGAGAACACTGTGGAGCTCTGTACCTGTTTCAAATGGCCCCTGCCAGAGCCCCAGGGAGGATTTTATTAGCTTTTCACAAAAGAAACTGGTGGGATTTCTGGAAGTAAAACCCATAAATGCATATGTGGTCCCCCAAGACTGTGCCCCTAAGGAGTTTCTCTCTCTTATGCTAGCCCACACCATGCTTCCAGTAATTCATTAAAATCGACATTTAACTGTTCCTAGCAGTTTATGGCTCCAGAAGCTTCCACCCCAGGTAAACATATCTTAGGTATGATTTTCTGGATTTTTCTGTCTTGCCAGATTTGGGAGTGAAGTTTGTCTTTCGACTTCAGTTCTGTGATGGGGCCAAGAAAATTCATTGATTTTTAGTTTGTTCATTTTTTTTTTCATTATAAGGATATTATAAGAACATCTTCCAAATTTTAAACACATCAGAGCTGAAAGCAGAATTCCTTTGCTTTTCTTTATCCTTTACAACCAATAAATAAGAGATTTCTGGTTTTCTCTTCTGTCTCTTAGGTTTGTCCTTCCTTTTTGTCCCCACTGCTATTGCTCTCCTTCAGGCTTCTTTGTCTCCAAACTTTATTATTTCAGAAACTCTGTAAATGGTCCATATGCCCTTAAATCCCTCAAATTATGGTGAACATACATCCTAGTTTTCCAGGGATAGTTCCAGTATATGCCTATTTTCTGAGTTGGATGATCACAGAGCTCCTTTTTCAGTATGCCTGTTGGGCAACAATTATGTGGTCACCCTACCTTAAATCAATCTTGCCTTGGATCCACCTCTGTCCTCAAATGGTTTTTTAAAGATTTTATTTATTTATTTGACAGACAGAGATTACAAGTAGGCAGAGAGGCAGGCAGAGAGAGAGAGAGAGAGGAGGAAGCAGGCTCCTTGCTGAGCAGAGAGCCTGATGCGGGACTCGATCCCAGGACCCTGGGATCATGACATGAGCTGAAGGCAGAGGCTTTAACCCACTGAGCCACCCAGGTGCCCTCAAATGGTCTTTTTTAAGATTTAAATACAATCATGTCCCTCTTCTGTATAAAACTCTTTAATTTTTTTTTTCCTCTCAATCTATAAGGTGACATTTCAATGCCTTACTATACAAGGACATCCAAGGTCCTCCATGACTTGACCGCTGCCATTTTGGGCTAGTTTTTAATCATGTCTTTCTCAAACCTTTAAGTTTAAAGATCTAGCAATATAGAGCTACTTGGTATTTCTTGAACACATCATGTTATTTTAAACATTGCTACCTTTGCTACGAAACCATCTAATACCCATCCCTTCCCTTGCCAGCCCTTCTCACTTACTTCCTTCTAATTCAGGTATTAGGAATCATTGTCAATTATCAATTATTCAAAGTTATATATTATTTTAACCATCATCTTGCAGGATTTTTCACACATATACAAACCCTACACTATAAACACTATTACAAACGATAGATTATACACCCTTCAAGAGCAGAAAATAGGTCCATATCATTTGAATTCTCAGTGTCTAACATAACGGGTACTCCATAATGTAGGTGGTACTCAACAGTTACTCTATTGAGTTGGCTTAGGAGACAGGCAAGCAATAAGAATTCTAGTTAGTGGCAAGGGTACAGTCAAGTGAATTTCATGAATTTATGCAGAGTAAGGGTATCTCTGATCTATGATTTCCTCTCAGGAGAAGTTACAATGCTAACTTTCTATAAATCTGAAACTTCAAAGTATTAGAGATAGAAAGAATAGGACAAATCAAGGATTTAGAAGAAGCCACAAAGGTAAATAGGAATAATAGTAATAAAAATTACCCTTTACCTTTTGGCCAAGTTCTAATTTAGAATTCTGCAATTCCTTGGAGTTCCATGTTGGCTTCTGGTGCATACCCCTTTTTCTCTTCCCAATCTTAGCCCATTTTTGTAATCTCTGTCCTCACTCTCCACAAACAACCTCTTCCTGGCCATCCTTTTGGGCTTAGAGTTGTACATTCTAGCAGTATGGTGAGCAGATTTGGAGTATGGCCAAAGGAAGTGGCCTATGCAGGGAACAGGAAGTTCTGTTGTCCCTGGAACCTGGAGTGTTCTCTGGAAGGGAAAGCACAAGCATAGCCCTTGGCCCTGTACATACCTCATCACCCTGAAAGGACAACTGAAAGAAAGTCCAGTGGGGCCCTGTAATGTTTAATGCTCAGAGTAGTGGCTCCTTTGCTAGTGCTTAAGTGTGGTAATGAAGTGAAAATTACATAGAAAAATGGTAGGGTATAATATTGTGTTATCATTAAATAAGCAGATTTTTAAAAAGATTTATTTATTTATTTGAGAGAGAGAAAGGGCATGCATGTGAGCATGGGAGAAGGGGAAGAGGGCGAGAAACTCTTAAGCAGACTCTGCACTGAATCCCAATGTGGGGCTCTATTTTATGACCCTGAGATCACGACCCGTGTTGAAATCAAGAGTTGGACACTTAAGTGACTGCACCACAAGGCACCCCTATAAACAGATTTTAAATTAAAAAAAGACCTGAGAAAATGCTTTGGGGAAGTATAAAGTCTATACCTAATAGAAATAGAATGGACCCCTACAGGACAGAATGGAAAGACAGACAAAAGCTATGCATGGAAGCAAATCTAAATTAGGGATGAATGTTAGATCATAATCTCATTTCCTCCCTCTCTCTCTCTCAGTATGTCCCATGACTGGGCATACTGGTTTTCTTACCTTAGGAACAAACCTACTCTCCTATTTTAAATGAGTCTTCCTTGTTTCCCTCAATAAGCTTTGGACTAAGAAATTTCTCAACTGAAGTCCTTCTCCTTAATCAATGATTTATATAGTCTTCAGTAATTTGGGTGGCAAGATCTCATTTCTCATAAACCTGAGAAGATTAAAATGGATCACCAGATTAGTTTGAAGAGAATGAGAGAGTTGGTGGCTAGAAATGAAAACCACAGTTTGCCCTGATGGCTCAGTGTGTTAAGCCTCTGCCTTTGGCTCAGGTCATGATCTCTGGGTCCTGGAATTGAGCCCCGCATCGGGCTCTCTGCTCAGCAGGGAGTCTGTTTCCCTCTCTCTCTGCCTGCCTTTCTGCCTACTTGTGATCTCTGTCCACAAATAAATAAATAAAATTTAGAGAAACGGGAGATATCCAAGAATAAACAGATATAACAGAATTTCCCATGAAATCTTCTGGCTGGTATATAGAGCCTGTTTTTGTCAAGAACCTCTTGGCTGCTAAAGACTTCATTGACTCAGTGTATTGGAACTCTAGAGAGAGAATTTATTTTAGCCACAGCTGGTTTCTCAAATAATGTATCAGTCATCTGTTTTCTTCTACCAATCACCAGAAGATTTCTTCAGAAGCAGATGCTGAGATACAGCTCAGAGTGTGAGCTATTTATTAGGGATCAACACTTGTGAAGGGAAAGGCAGAGGGAGAAGGGAAACTATGAGGCAGGGCCTGCAAAACTGCAGCCAACCCAATTGGGAGCTCTGTGTTCAATATTGACTATAGCATCTTTGCCAAGATCAGCCAAAATGGCCTTGCTTGTTCACTCACTAATGTAGGCTTAGCCCAGGAAGGGGATGACTTCAGGTGAGGCATCTTTCTGTGGCTGAGGCAGGCTCTGAAGAAGTGACAGCTGGAGACCATCTGCTGAGGACACTCCTTGCACCTGGGCAGTCAGTCCTTCCTTAAAGACTGAAGTGGCACATCATCATATCTACCTCACCATCTTTGACTCTGCTTTCTTTTCTGTGTTGGGTCCATTCTGAAGCATTTCCAAAATTAGGGCAAAAATATTCACTCAAAGTTTCAGACTTATGTTTCACCAGTTTGGCAACTTTATTTTATTTATTTATATTTTTAAAGGATTTTAAAGGATTCACACCCAGCATAGACCCCAGTACAGGGCTTGAACACATGACCCTGAGATCATGACCTGAGCTGAAATCAAGAGTTGATGCTTAACCAACTGAGCCACCCAGGTGGCCCAAATTTGGCAACTTTAAAGAAAGAATCTCTTACAAAAGTTCCAGTTAATGTCCTGAGATTGAATATTATCAGTTTAGCTTGTGGTCATGAGCTCACTTCTAGAGCCAGGGTGCCAAGTTAGCTCCACCTAAAATGCATGGACTAAGAGTAAGAGTGGAGAGATTCCCCAAAGACACATCATGGTACGGTTACCAAATAAAGGGTGTAAGGGAGTGGGGAACAGGAGTCTCCTATCTTGCTGTAGGCATTGATTCTCATGTACTCAGGAGCCCTTTCTAGAATGGGCGAGATGTCCCCAAGGAATTGTGCAACTGCACTTAATTGTAGGTAGAGGATCTCAAAGTGTATTGTTAACATTCAGAGACTCTCATTATTTTAAAGCCTTGACTTTGCTATAGAGGATCCATAACCTTATAGTACACAGATTATTTAAAATCCTCCTCTCCTTTTCTAGCAATCCCACTAATTTCTGAAGCACCATTTTCTTTTATTTGTAACAGGGGGGAGAATAACTGTTGTGTTCTGCAACATACTGAATGGGAAAGTAGCATAAGAACACAGTAACAAAGAGCCTTTCATGCTGCGAGGGAGAGTATTCCTGTTGGCACAGAGAACTTTCACCACTGGGATGGCCAAACTGCAAATCTGTGAAGAGAAAGATTTCTATGTTCAGAAATACTGGATATATTTAAAATAGTGTCTCTTTATTGTGTGTGTGTGTGTGTGTGTGTGTGTGTGTGTGTGTGTAGACACACAGTTTGCTTATGTATTTATATGCATGTATGAATCTTTTATTTAAAATCTCTTTGGGTTTATGAAAATTTACTCTTCTTCAGAGTGTTGAGTCTGTTTGTCTGAAATATAATAAACCGAGGCTTATTCTCAGGGGGCGCACATCAAGCAGACATACTACTTATTAAATATTGAAAATTTTTTCTACCAGTTGGGAAGTAGAATAACAATAAACATGATAAGCACTAAAATTAATGAATTTCAGCATGTGTGGTTTTTCTCAGAAACCATATACCACTATGATTCCTATATATTTCATTTATTTGTGTGGGCACTGGAGCACAGAATGGGTGAGCCTGCTGAAGAGATTCTGTTATTTGTTTCAGGTGTTGAGGAATTTCTTTTGGGTTCAGATGTGCCTGGCTGGAAGGACAGACATACTGAGAGAGAACACAGACACATTGAGGAGAAACCTGATAATGATCACTTAGAAATGATTGGGAAACTTTGTGTTAGTGGAAAACTTTTCCCTGCAAAGTACTGCCCATCCCTGAACAATCTGAGAAAAGTTTATGAGGAGGGGGTCTTCCTCGGATCCCTTTTTAAAGATCCAAATAATGTGTAAGCAGGAAGTGGCAGTGAGGGCCTCCTCCCCATTGTTTGTGGCCAGTTCTCTCAACATCCCTGACTGTGCCTGCAGCTCTTCCAACCACTGGTACTTGCAGAGCCCAGGAGCAATTGCCATCTGTTTCTATTTTCTTCTGCTTTCCCCTCCTGTATTTGTCCTGGCTGTTAACTGTGTTTCAACCAATTGTCTCCACACCATCACCAGTTGTTTAAGGAGGCAACCGTTTTGTTCTTCTCGGGTGAAATAAAACAGACAAAATATGCAGATTCTTAACTCAGGTAACTAGAGTTAACCAGTAACTACTCACCTTGTCCCTTCTTTCTGCCTCCCCTTTGTTTTAATATGATTTATTATTATTTAGGTATGGTAAGGCCAATAGATTAGGATACAGTTGCCATTGAAAAGACAGTCTATTATACACACAGAATCCAAGAGAGGGAATACATGTCACACCACTGGGGACCACACAGGGAAGCACCAGGATCAGGCAGAGGGAAAGAGGAGAACTGTGGGCAAGAGCCTTTACCAGGTTTCCATGGGAAGGGAGAGGAAAGGCAGAGAAAGCATGCTTGGGATTGCTTACTTTGAATAATTCCAATGGACTTTGGAGCATAAGGGCTGTCCTTAGCTGTCTCATATCTGGCCCTGTGGTGAGTAGAGCTTGTGTATCGTTGCCCAGAGTGAGATCCTGACAAGGGAGGTGGTAGCAGGTGTAGCCTCTGAAATGTTTGGTTTGTATTTGAAAAGCATGCCTCTAGAAGGACTCCTCTTGATGGGTAGGGGAGCACAGAAAGCCAAGACAGGGGGACTCAGCCACACTATCATGTTGTCCAAGACAAGGTGTGTCTGGCATTTGCACATAGGGCAGTTGTTAAACCATCAAGTTTACAGAAGCAAGAAATGTGATGAATATACCCTTCCCCTCTCATCTTCCTTCCCTCTCACCTTGGCTTGCATACTCCTGCCAAGAGGGTCATGACAAAGGGCCAGTGTCCTCTGCTATTAGCTGGTGATTGGAGAGAGATATAGAGTTGAAACTGAATGGAGAAGTAGGAAGAATCTCCATTCTTAGGTACCTCATAGCATCCACAGTCACCAAATGACCTTCACCTTAATGAAGAAGTCTTTGGAGGAATTATGTATGTAAAATCTCAGCTAAGAAAGGAGTGATAGCTCTATCAAAGATTACATCAATGATTTTAATAACATTAGAATGACTTGATATATGATTTTCATTGTAAATTAGAATACTTGGTAAGCAAGATACATAAGGCTTAGAGAATATATAGAGAATAAAATGAACATATTTTATATTCTTGTCAATATTATCAATATGGTATTGATTGACATATTAAAACTATAAACTATTTGTATACTTTATATTATAATTATATTCATATATCAGATATCACAAATTTTATCTATTTTTAAATGACTATATATTTAATACACATGGCATTCTTATCACCTCCAACTTTCTAAATCATGATTCTCTTTCAAAGCCTATTTAAAGTATCAGCTCCTTCTTACAAACTTGCTCAGAATCATGACTTGTACGTCCCTGTCAGTCATTGCCTTTTCTGTTGTTGCCTTCCCAAGTTTTTACGGTGGTAAGATCATGAATCATTTTCTCCCTTTCAGTTCCTAAAACAATCGTACTTTTCTAGGGATGGGTACACCTCAGAATCACCAGAAAGAGTCTCCTCTGAAGTATACTTTCTTAGCCCAGTCCCTCACCCAACTGTACAATCAAAAATATACCTATCTAGGAGATATTTGAGCATAAAGCAGTGCTTTTTAAAAGTGTATCAAAATCACTTGGGGAGCAATATTGACTTAAAGCAGAAAAGAACTAGGGACTGCCTATCCCTATGTCTTCTTCCAAACTGAGGAATTTGGTATTAAGCAATATCCCTTACCGACTGACCTTGGTCATGGGGCTCTAGCATTGATCACACTTACTAATATAACTCGGATCATGGCTAGTACTAACCACCATGTTCTCCAGGTCAGCACTGTTTCTGACTATTCCTGATAACAAAGGTCCCATGGCTGGGTTTTTATCTTAAGGCTCATCATCCTTCTCCCTTTCTATGCCCCACTCCCCCACATTCGGCATGCCCAGTCACTGGACATCTGTCTTAACCTAGGTTTCAAAGTTTTTGCGATGATAGCCTGCCTTGTTATTTAGATCTGCTGATGGGTCTCAGCAAGTATGGAAGTCCAGCCTTGGTACAAAATGGATTTCCTGGATGGTAATGACAAGGCTGTCTATGCTTCCAAGTGTTTCCTTCTGCTGTTGTTGGCTGAGTATGCACCCCCACCAACCTGCAATTCAGCACTAATGGATTAGTTTACTCTT
>RCUC01066310.1:0-19184 GCA_003697995.1 Taxidea taxus jeffersonii
GGAAGGAGGTCAGAGATGTGGCTGACGTGGTAGGCCTGGACCAGATCTCAAGAAATTCTTCAACTTTAGTTCCTGCATATTCAGATAGTCTTCCCCTCTTTCTGGTTTGAGAAGAACCTTCCATCATTCACTCTCTTTCCTTAAAGCCAGAGGCCAAACCCATTAGGAAGGTAGCTCCTGTGATTCAGTCTGACTTGTTTCCAAGGTATTTGAGAAATCATTCCCTTAAAATAGACTGCCTCGTAGCTGGTGCTCCTGCTAAGTGCAAGAGGTGCCATTTCAATAAGAGGTGGAGCCTTAACACTTTGCTTTGTGAGTGTGCCTTCACATCACTCTAATCCACTGCCTCCAGAAACAAATCCAGGTGTTTCTTAAACTCTTTGAATCATCTTCTGTAGTAATGTATTCCATATGTTTATTGCTCTGTGTGTGAAATAATTTCATCAAGTTCCTTTTTTTTTTTTCTTTGTCACTGCATTCCAATCAGCTTGCAGTAGAATCCCGATCTAGGAGTAACACTTTTTAAAACACCAACTCCCTTGCTGAGGGAAGCCAAGGGATGTTGTAGCACATGAGCAGAACAAGGAGAAAAGAACAACAAGCAATTGGGACTTGATGACATTAGCTGAAGAGGAAAAGAGAATTTCAGGAATACCTAGCAGGGGTTGGAGGAGCAGCTTCACTTAAGTTCTTACCCTATTTTGCATTTCCCCAGGGTGTCAATTTTGTGAAACAAAGTGACGGGATGATTTCTATCACTTGAGAAGCTGTGTTAAAAAAATTTGATGCACTGGCAACAGCAAAAATTGTTATGGTAGGAATCAAATTGGTGCTTCCTTGCTGGAAATGAACGAAGTACTAGTGCCTGTCAGTTTATTTCTGAGCTCTGCTTTTCAAACTTTAATTTGAGAGGGTGGGAGGAGGTTTAATGGAAATCTGAATCACTGTTAGAAGAGGACTATATTTTAAACTTTGATTTCATAGTTGTCTCTATGTTCAGAAGAAAATGATTCTTTATACTTAGAAGTGAAAGCACTGTCAGTTCTAAATCTATTAATGAGAGGGAAAGGAGAGGGGAAAGAAAGGGGTACAGTGTGTACAAAATGAATGGATTTTATAATTAGTAAATAAAACTATTATTCCTAAGTCTGTGTACTGCCTATACTACATTATGGCATAAAAAATCTTAAATGATTTGCCTTTTACATTGCTTTAATCAGCTTCTGCAGATAACATTCTCATGTCGAGATGAGGTTGAGATTTATTAATACGCACTTCACCTTACCCTTTTGTTAAGGAAACTCCTGTTAAAATAATTGTCATTGTCATTTTTCGCTACTGCTCTTGCCTCCAGGGAGAGTGGATAGCCATGCAACAGAAGTAATGGTAATCACTGGATTCATTTTGTGTATGGAAAATTAAAAGAATGCTCAGATGCCAGTGTACTGTTGGAAAACTCAACAAAACATATACACTAAGGGTTGATGGTTGAAAATGATAATCACTATGATAACAATTATGCCTAATCTGTTGAGCATTAGTTAGGAGTCAGGTACCATGCTTAGCACTGTACAATACATCGAGGTCATTCAAGTCTCTGTGATAGCCTTTTAATTATTATCCCCATTTTGCAGATAGGAAAACTAAGGCACAAAGAAAAATAGCTAATGAGCAGCAAACTAGCCCTGCAAGTCCATTTGCATCTGGGGTATAAACTGAGAGTTATTTTAAATTGTGCTCAAGGTATATTACCGTAATATTATTTCAGACATGATTCTTTTACAAATAATTGAATCTGGCTCATAACTTTCTTAAAATGTTCCTTTGAGGCTGAAATTTTCTATACTTGGTGTCCATCCAACTGTGTGGTAGCAGGAGGCAAAGAAAATACAGCAAGTTCTGGTAGAGGCAGGAACAGATTTTAGGATTCTGTTTGGATTTTGAGACAGGCTGGAGCCTGGACCGGAATCCAAAGCCTGCTGAAACAGAGTTGTCTCTTCATAACAGCATGGAGTACGAATTTCCATAGAAACTTAACTCAAGCACAAAACCTGACCTGGAACTAAATAAATAAAATAAATAAATAAATAAATAAATAAATAGACACAATTTATGTTCCTCTTTTGGTCCACATTGACGTATAGATGACAGACTTATGTTAGTTTTCTCTGTGCTAGCTCTAGCGGTGGGCTGGAACTCCTTAATTCTGGGGCAAGAATGAGCATTTACTCTCTCTTCTAAAACTACCAGTGGACCCTTGCTCTCTGTTTTACTCATAGATCAGAGGAAGAGCCTGGGGTGCTGGTCAATGCTGTATAGCCATTATATGGCATCATCTGAAAGGCAAGAGGGTCGTTTCTCTTTTGTTTCTGTTCCTCCCCTCCTTCACCTGTGGTACCCTGTCCTCACCTGTTGTGTTAGCTCTAAGATGTTTATGTGCTTTTGTCCAAAGCCTAAATTAAGCTGAAACCCTCAAAGAACAGAGTGGTTCAGGAGCCCCTACATTCAGATCTTCTTTATAAGATAAACAAAATCTCAGACCCTTACATATGTTTTCAGGTCTAAGAGTTACATGAAGGTACTGGGATCATGTTTTAACCTCAGCATTGCCTAACTTTTTGCTGAATCACTCTCTTGCTTGTCACTTCTATGCCTTGTGTATGATTCTGCCACTTCACTTATCAACCTGTGTTGTGTTCTTTATTTCCAAGTAGTCTTCTTCACCCAACATGATATTTCTGAGACGTGGCTTGTTCAACTTCAAACCTAGAATACATAACAGAGGGATGGTGCTTCTTAAATATTGTTTACTGAACCTGTAACCTACTAAAACTTTCATTTTAAAGATATTCTAACATTTATTTAACCATATTCCACCAAAAAATAAAAATAATAATTTTATTCCTCGCATGCTCAATTAAGAAACTCATAATTGAAATGGTATGCACAAATATACACCTGCATCATTTATTAGAAATAAAAAATACATTACACAATTTTGAATCAGTTGGATGGTGTATATTCTTTCAGCAAATATTTGTTGGTTATCCACTATGTACAAGCTCCTGTTTAGGGATTGACCAACATAGTTAGACAAAGATTCCCCACCCTCAGAATTTATATTCTGGCAAGGGAAATAGACAGTAAAATAAGGAATAGCTAAATTAGGTTGAATGCAAGGTAGTAAGTGCTGTAGAAAAAAGTAAAAATGCATAACTGGAAAGGCCAGGAGAGAGGATAATTTGTTTTTGGGGGGCTTTTTTGGTGGTGGTGGAATACTTGTGGGCAACTTCAGTATGATGTAGGAAAGCCAAAGTAAGCCTTACTAAAGCAAAGACTTGAAAGTGAGGAAAAACAAGCATGCTGCATTCTAAGGAAAGAGCATTCTAGGAAGAGGGAAAGCTTTAAGGGGAAGAGTGTCAGTAAGAGCTCAATGCTGATGGAGCTGGGTCAGCTAAGGGAGAGTAGCTTGTGGGTAGGACAGAGACAGGAGGGGAACAAGATCATTTGGAGCCTGGTAGACAATTCAAGGACTTTGCTTTTTATCCTAAGGGAGATGAGGAGCCATTGGAAAGTCTGAGTGATGTGATGTGAGTTGCTTTTGAAAAAGATAACTCTGTATGCTGTGTTGGGAACAGATAGATGGAGATAAAGGTAGAAGAAAGGAAAATGTTTAGGAAAGAAAACAGTGAGGGTGATGCCAGTGGAAGTCATGAAAATGGTGGGATTCTGAATGTATCTTACAAGTTTCAGTCTTAGAATGGTGGGCCTTGGACAAATAAACATCTCTGTAACCTACCATATCACTAAGGATTATGAGCTTTGGCTTAAAGCTAATGGCTAGAAGGAAACAATATGGGAAATGTTTCTTTAATAAATAGCTATTGTATAGGAACCTAAAAATATATCTTCAAACAAAATAGCTTTTAGGGTTTGAGGAAAATAGATTTATACACACACACACACACACACATACATGTATATGTGTGTGCATTTCCATATGCAAACATATGTTTACACACATATATACATCTGTATGCACTTATATACACACAGATATATGCATACATATATGCATGTATGAGTAGAAATAACCAAATAAAATAGTCAACACATAGAAATTGCTTTTTTAAAAGATTTTATTTATTTATTTGAGAGAGAGAGAGCACACACAAGCAGGGGGAGTGGCAGGCAGAGAGAGAAGCAGGCTCCCCACTGAGCAAGGAGCCCCATGTAGGGCCCCATGTAGGACTTGATCCCAGGACCTTGAGATGATGACCTGAGCTGAAGGCAGATGCTTAACTGACTGAGCCACCCAGGTCCTTGCTTTATTATTTTCCAGGTTTTGTGAGAGCCTTCTGTTACATGAAATTGATAAAAAAAAAAAAAGTACTGGACTCCAGAGCGCTGACAGGGTAATTTTTCCTGGTAGTCTATATTGTGTCACCTGAAAAGAAGCACAAAGCTTTATTCCTAAGCATCAGAGAATAAAATAAGGTGGTTTTAATATGAGGGGGGCAAATAAACTCCAAGGGGAACCAGCCAGGAAAAGCAGAAGACTGGGCACTGCTAGGCACAGAAGTACATCGAGGAATGTCTAGCCAGGTTTGATAGCTGGGGTGGGAGATGGGCTGAAAATGGACCTCACCTGTTTACCTGTTTAGTGTAAGGCCATCTACGGAGGCATGTAGGCGGAGACAGGCTATCAAAAAATAATTTGCTTCAAAAAATTCCTTGGCTAGAGAGACCTGAGTTAACCTCCATGGGTGGAAGCTGCACTCTGAAACCAGGCAGAAATTGAGTGTTTGACAAATTTGTGGTAGTTTGACTATTAAAATCCCTAGTCATGGATAATAATGCAGAGCTCCTTGGAGGGCAAAATGAAAAGCTATCAGAATAATATTTGCTTTCATCTGCTTAGATATAATGCCGAAAGCACCCGCTTGTTTGTGGTTTCTTCCTGGGGTGCATTCTGAATCCCATCAATTTCAGTTCCAGGGAGAGCACAGTAGAACAGTGCTGAGGTGGAGAAAAAAAGCCCAAATTTCTCTTGTCTGATTTAAAAACTGTACCCCACAGTGAGCTTCTCTGTTTGTTAAAATCTCTAATTGGTGTTTTCTCAACTTGCTGCTTGGCTGGTTTCTTTTTATTGATTTCATTTCGGGTTTGTAAGGCTGTATTTGGAGCCCTTTCCAGAGTTTGTTTGGAAGCTCATTTTTAATTTTAATGAAAATGCATTTTTAAAAATGTATATTACACCACCCTGCCGATTTTGCTCAAATAAACCTGCTACTGTTTTCAGTGATTTCCAACCATTTTAGTGCCCTTAGTCTCACTCTCTAAAGGGACCCCTGTGCTATTCCTGGCAAAGTAACAAAATCAAGTAGAAAAATGAATGTTCTTCACTGCTTTTGAAGGCTCTTACACAACAAAGGAAAAAGATTCATTCAGGAGACTGCCTTAGGGAATAATACATCAGGATTCGAAAAGGAGAGGGTTTCCCCCCCATTTCAGTTCTGAAGAGCTTTTGTTTCCCAAACAGAACTCTTTCATCGTTCTGAAGAGTCCAGATCCAAAGCAGTCAGCCGAGGAAGAAATTTAAAATTCTGTGATCAATATTAGATTTAAACCTGAAATAGTATATACCCATAGTTCAGTCAATTTGATAACTGGGAAATGCTCAAAATAACATGCCCTGTATTTGATTTTTGAGCCTTAGTAAGAGAATTAAACCCAATGAGATAGAATTGAATGTCTGCATGATTCAGATAGCAGTACAGAGGATCCATTTTAAAACATGATCAAGAGCTCTGGAATTTGTCCCCAATTCTGCTATTTTCTTGACCTCAAAGTTAGCCTTTCATAAGAATCTCCGTTATGTCAGGTGTCCAAGCTGAACACCATGGAATCAGCTTCAATTCTTCCATTTGTCAAGTGGCCTGAGTCCTGGACATTCTTTGAAATATCTCTGTAATCTAAGCTCATCTTTCTCTTGTCACCCCTACCTTAGACCAAGCCTTACCATCTCTCCCATGGATTATCACAAGAGTTTCTCAACAATCTTCTTCTTTTCTAATCTATCTTTAAGCTTCCATTATTGTCTTTTTTAAACAAATTCTGATAACATCTCTGCTTGGCTTTAGAAAAAGCTTAACAGAAAAAAAGAGCGAATCCTCTCCATTTTAACTAAATCAGTTTCAAATTCCCTAGCATGATAGGGTTCTTCATGAACTCACCCTAACCTACTCTCAAGCTTCTTTTTTGTCAAGCTTTCTCCTTTGAGTGCCTTTCTGCAGCTACATAGAAGGGGTCCAGATCCTTAGAACATCCACAGCCCTTTGATATCTCTGTGAGTTTTTAATACATGCAGGTTTTCTTTGTTTTGTTTTTGGAATGCCATATAGTGTAGTGAGATAAAAATGGCCTTGGAACAAGATCTGGTCCACAATTCCATTTCTACCACCAATTAGTTGCTAGTATCCTTGCATGAGTCTGAGTCTTAATTTCTTCAGTTATAAGATGGGAATAATAACACCCACTTACCAGAAATACTGAGAGGAGTTCAGTGAAGTAATATATGTGGACTAACCTAATAGAATTGCCTAAGTGTAGGGCACCTGAATGGCTCAGTCAGTTAAGTGTCCGACTCTTGATTTCAGCATAGGTCATGATCTCAGGGTCATGAGATCAAGCCCTATATTGGGCTCTGCCCTGGGCGTGGAGCCTGTTTAAGATTTTCTCTCTCTGTCTGGCCCTCCCCACCCCCTAAAAAAAAATTGAATTGGTTAAGTGTAGGAAGCATTTATATAGTTGACTTCCCTTATTTTTTTTTTTTTAGACTTGGTTATAGCAAACAATGTTTTTTGTTTGTTTGTTTTCTTTTTTAAAAAATATTATTTATATTTATTTGACAGACAGAGATCACAATTAGGCAGAGGCAGGCAGAGAGAGAGAGGGCGAAGCAGGCTCCCTGCTGAGCAGAGAGCCCATTGCGGGGCTTGATCCCAGACCCTGAGATCATGACCTGAGCCAAAGGCAGAGGCTTAACCCATTGAACCACCCAGGCACCCTGACTTCCCTTACTTCTAACAAAATTTGAGTTAAATGAAACAGAACAAAGAAAGAAAGAACATAAAAGGAAAAGAAAGAAAGAAAAAAAACTAAAGAAAAAGGAAATTATTATTGTAAATAAGTGTGAGTGGCCAAGGAAGCCAAGGGCCAGAATGAGGGTTGGCCTCAGTAATACATGGAGTTGAGCACTCAAGCACTGTGAGGGTCCTTTTTTCCAACTCTTGTTTCTTATATCTGGGCACATCTATTATTTTCTCTTGGATGCTTCACTTTAAATGGCAGGACATGGCTTACTGTAACTCCCAAATGACATGTGCTTCATTCCAGACAACTAAAAATTTTGTTGTGGAAATGCCTAGAGAACTCTTCTATCCATCTTGGGTTAGGTGGGACCAAGAAAGGGCACCAGATGCTGCCCTGCAGTAGTAGGTGTGGGTTTTTAGAAACTTTGCTTGCAGGTAGGTAATACCATGGGTGCATCACTCATTTGTTAATATTCTTTTTCTCCCCTTTTTCTTCTTCAGCTGTCTATTTATGCTATATCTTCAGTATCAAGCTCAAATAACATCTCCTGAGAGATGTTTTGTTTAGTTCCCTTCAATGTCCAGCTGTTTTCTTACATCACCATTGAACCTCATAGCACTTCTGAGAATACTTATATAAAGAAATAGTCACTCTACAAAACAATGTTCATCTCCCACTTGGGACAGTAAGCACCTTGAAGGCAAATATGTCGATTTGCTTATCTTCCCATCTCAAGCACCTGGATTCCTGGTTCACAGTCATTCTCAAGTCATGTTTGTTGAATTGACAAATCCGTGGTATGTGTGCAACTAGTAGCTCTGATGCCTTTTCTCAAAGAGCCACATCTTCATTTTGTTTTTAAAATCAGAAGAGGTTATGGTGTTTCACCAGTGATACTGATCACTG
The DNA here is from genome assembly GCA_003697995.1 of Taxidea taxus jeffersonii. Classification (NCBI taxonomy): domain Eukaryota; kingdom Metazoa; phylum Chordata; class Mammalia; order Carnivora; family Mustelidae; genus Taxidea; species Taxidea taxus. Next base: position 8,002 of record RCUC01066310.1, read on the forward strand.
TTGCTGTTTAGATCAGTGATAGTGATCATACTGCTGCTTAGTAAAATTAGACTTATGATGTAAAAATTATTGGATTTTCCTTAATACTATTTTTTCTCCTCCTTGTGTTACTCAGTGATATTATTGTTATTTTATCATGAAAGCTTGAAAACTGGAGTCATATTTGATGAGAGTTTTCTTTATTCCTTATATCCATTAATCAGGTTCCTTCTAATTTTTCCCTAAAATTTCATCCCATTTCCTATATTTACTTCTATTTTCCTCATCAGTATGCATTTATTATATCCCTCTGTATGTATAGTACAGTTCTAGGCTATAAGATACAAAGGAGTAGGTAATTCCAAGGGGATCGCAATCTGGTTGTTTTGTTATAAACCTTAGTTTGAGGTGTCATATATACTTACCCTTCTAGGAATGTTTCAATAGCATGCTTTCCTCATTATCTCCTCTATTATGTACATAGCCAGACATAGCCTCCTTCCACAGCACATTGTTCTCCTCAAAAAACCTTTACAGTCTTGGGGCCCTTGGATGGCTCAGTCAGTTGAGTGTCCGACTCTTGGTTTTGGCTCCGGTCATGATCTCAGGGTGGTGAAATCAAGCCCTGTGTCAGGCTCTGTGTTGAGTCTGCTTCAGATTCTCTCTCCCTCTTCCTCTCCCTCCTGCTCACATACACTCTCTCTCTCAAATAAATAAATAAAATCTTTAAAAAAAAATCTTCACAGGCTCCTTGTTTTCTATCTCAAGCCTAAACTCTTGTACCTGGCATTCTAGGACCATTTTAATCTTCTAGTCTGTTCCTCTCCTACTCATACATTTCTCTCTACTCCTTGATCTTGGTCTTCTCATTTTTTCAGATGTCACTGCACTGACTCCAGCCTACTTTCACTTCCTGTTGTTGTACTCACTGATCACTTTTCTTTATTTTGTGATGCCCTGCTGACTCCCTCCTCCAGCTGATCTGTACTATCTCTGGTGTCCTTCTTCCAGGTGATTTTCTGGAATCACTTTCTGGCTTCCTAGACTCCACTATTACATTAAGAGTGCATACCATAACATTTAGCTCTTGAATCCTTACTGTTCTGTATCACTCAAGAATTATTTCCTTTGTTAGTTCTAAGTAACAAATTCCTTGACCGAGAGGACCAAGACTCATACTTCACTGTCTCCAGTGTACTCAAATAGTTCACTCACTGTGTGGTAAGCAACTGTAGGCTGGTAACAATTGGCCCAAAGCTTGACCTCTGTGGATTTAACTTCAGCTTAACTTTTCAAAATGTATTTCCTTAATGTAGTACAAAATTTGGTCCAAGAATATCTGAAATGAAAAACCTGAGTCAAGTTAAGTATTCATTCTCTCGATTCTCGTATAGATTATCCTGATGTTGTTACAAATGCTGAGACAGAGTTTCTCCTTCCTCATCACTACAGTTACTGCTAATTTATGGTTGAATTTTTATTGTTTTTTTACTACTTTTAAATGCACATTTTTAGTCCTTTCTTTATATATGTGTTAGCTGATCTCAGGAATGGAAGTGATTTTTGTTATTGTTACTGTATTTTTTAAAAATCTTGATATTAAATAAAATTTCTCAAATTGTGAAAGTAGTATTTGTTTATTGTAACAAGTCTAAGCATATATACAAATATGTATGTGTATATATTATATATATATAACATAGGAATATATATTTGTAATAACTTCTTAGTCTCCCTAACTCTTCCCTTTAAGTCTACATCTCTTCCTCTCAGTAAAAGTAGAAACATTTATGATTCCTTCCACACCCATATCTATGCTTACACAAATATGTGCAGATATTTATACATATATGCATGTGTATACACACATATATCATATACAAATATATGAACATTTTTCTTTCTTTTTCCCATTTCTTTTACCCTTTTTTTTCCCAAAGATTTTATTTATTTATTAGACAGAGAGAGAAAAAGCAAGCAGGGGGAACAGCAGAAGGAGAGGGAGAAGCAGGCTCCCTGCTGAGCCAGGGAGCCCAATATGGGGCTCTATCCCAGGACCCTGGGATCATGACCTAAGCCGAAGGCAAAGACTTAACCAACTGAGCCACCCGAGCACCCCTCTTTTTCCCTCTTTTTAATAAAATGAAATCACATATACACATTGGTCTACAATTTCACTTTTCCCCTTTAATCATAAAACATGAACACATTCCAGATTAGTACACAGACCTAATGCATTCTTTTATTCTTTTTAATAACTGCATGATATTACAGACATGCCGTAATTTATTCAGTTACTCTCCATGGATGACCATTCAAATTGTTTCTAATTTTTTGTCCTTACAAAAGGAAACACTGTGATAAACATAATTGTTTGTAGGTCCATACATATTGGTGATTTTGTTTCTGTGGAAAGATTTTTCATTTTTCTATCACAAGTAACTTGTGGGATTCATAGGCATGATGTTGTGAATTATAATGAGAAATATATATATGATCTTTGACCATATATATATGGACAGAGTGCCTAAAACCCTTGGAACTTCCTGTGACAAGATCTAAAAAGATGTTTTTTGTTAGGTTAATGAGGTGACTTTTGGGAAGCCCTTAAATAATCTCAGGATGGGAGCTGGTTGCTGGGGAACCAACCATATGATTAGAGGGTTGAAATTTTCAGTACCCCCATACCCACATCCATATCTACTCCCTCTTACTTCCCCCCACACAATATCTAGGGAGAGAAGAGGGGCAAGAGGTTGAGTCAAATCACCAATGGCCAATTATTTAATGAATCATGCCTATGTAATGAAACCTTCATTAAAAACCAAAAAGGATGAGATTTGGAGAATTTTGCAGTTGGTGCACACACTGGAAAGGTGTGGGGAGACGTGGAATGCATAGAGAGGGTATAGAAGCTCCTCACCTTTTCCCCATACTTTGCCTTATGCCTCTTCCATCTGGCTCTTCCTCTATTATATCCTTTATAATAAACTGGTGACCTAGGAAGTAACATGTTTCTCTGAGTTCTGTGAGGCACTCTAGCATATTTATCGAACCCAAGGTGGAGGTTGTTGGAAACTAACCATTTGGTCAGAAGTACAGGTAACAACCCGGACTTGGAATTGACATCCTGCATTGGAGGGTGTAGCTAGTTTGTCAGAAACACAGGCAAGAGTTTGGGGGTGTGACTGGCATTTGAAGTAGGGCTGTTGTGGGTGGGATTAGGGGAACGTCTTGTGGCACTGAACCCTCATACTGTGGAATCTGACACTATCTGTAGGGAGATAATGTCAGTCAGAATCGAGCTGAATTCTGAACACACTGCTGATATTCCAGAATTGCTTGGTGTTATATGAGAACTCCCCCAACCCCCATCACATACATGCATTGAAATTGGGTCTAGGAACCTAAAGACCAGGTTAAAGTATATTCATATTTTTAATGTTACAGTGCCAAATTACTGTTCTAAAAAGGATTCCAGTGGTTTATAATTCCCACAACTGGAAAGTACTTTGTCTTTCAAATTTTGCTAATTTAATGGGCACCTGGAACCCCCCCTCACCACGACCCCCACCCCAGCGTCTACCAGTAAAGTTGAACCAAGGATTTGGCCTCAATCTGCATGTCATAAAATGTTAACTGCCAATAGATTCAATTTTATTATTTGTAATTTTGGACTTAAAACTCAGTGCTATTGTGTGGTTCCCTTGTGATAAATTAATGCTCCTAGACTTAAATCTGCAAAAGGGATTATGAAGAAATCATATATCTTATTAATAAGAGGCACTTTCTTTTGTTAGTTTAGTTTGGTAACCTTCTCTTGAAAGCATTTCAGATTCTCTTTTGCCACAAATCTTAATGGAGTCCTATGTTAACCATAGACAGAAAACATTGAGACCATTAGAGGAAGGAAGTTTTATATTAGCTCAGTATGAATTTGAGACCTGATGAAATTCTCTGACAACTAATTCCACATGTGATTCTTCTTAAGCGTTCCCATAAAGTTGAAGCCCTGTCCACTAAGGGTAGTTATCCCAGTTAGTATTTCTAACAGCTTTGTATCATGACAACAAGTCTGTAACATGTGTTCCTAGTGCTAATCAGGATTGTCAAGACGTTTCGGGGGAAAATACTGCATTTTATTTCTTCAAATACAAAATGGGAATGACCACATTTACCTTCCACACTAAGACATGTAGGGATTTTCCAGTTGAACTGGTTTTGTGGTCCCCTGATAAAAAATAATATATAGGGGCGCCTGGGTGGCTCAGTGGGTTAAAGCCTCTGCCTTCGGCTCAAGTCTTGATCTCAGGGTCCTGGCATCGAGCCCTGCATCGGGCTCTCTGCTCAGCAGGGAGCCTGCTTTCTCCTCACTCTCTGCCTGCCTCTCGGCCTACTTGCGATCTCTGTCAAATAAATAAATAAAATCTTAAAAAAAATAATATATAGACAGAAAGCATATTATTTAAGAGCACTGAAAGGATTGATGAAAACCCCGCACATATTTTCTATGTACATTTGCTAAAATAATAAAATATATGTAAAATATCCCATTAAAATGATAATTTTTAAAATGATTAAAATAAATAATATATTTATATTACTTATATTGTTAAATTTTATTTAACATTTAAAATTCTGATTATTAAATGTAATTTATGATTATTAGTAAATTTAATAAGACATTAAAATAGCAAGGATAGTTACTGATATTGGCTAAAGCAGGAATAAATTGACATAGAAAAATAAAGTATACCCTAAAAATAACAAAAAAGAATCAGTCAGAAATGCTTTCTTAGCTTCTAAAAGATAGCCTCTCGTGGTAAAACTTTAATCAAAGGTGTTAATATTCCATTTGTAAAAAAATACAAATATTTTCTTTTATTCATTTATTTAAGCAAACATTATTGAACAACTTCTGTGTGCCAGGCCTGGAGGAACTTGCAGTCATCCAGTTGTGGAAAACAAATTCAGAGAAATAACTGTAGTAAAATGCCATTTGTGGAATAAAAGGACTACATATAAGGGTACTGTGATGGCACCAAGTAGAGGTTTACAGTCATTCAACCTGGGTACTGGTGGGTGAGCAGAAAGCACCTTGGCAGGTAAGTAGGGAGAAGACCACTCCAGAGAACAGTGCAGAACTGTTTTTTCAGAGAACCACAATTTATCTGGATGGGACTGGAACAGTGGCTCTCAACTGGGTATTCTTTGCTCCAAGGGATATTTGGCAGTATCTGGTAATATTTTGTGTTGTTGAAACTCTGGGGAAGGGTGCTATGAGCATGTACTCGGCAGAGGCCATGGCTATTGCTAAACATCTTACAATATACAGGACAGTCCCACACAACAAAAATAATTATTAGCCCCAAAATGTCAGTTTCTAGTGGAGGTTAGGAGACCCTGACCTATAGAGTAGGAGATGTAATGGTATGATGCCTAGAGGCAGGTTGAGTTTGAGATAACTGAGAAGCATTAAGGTGGGTAGGTCCTAAGGGAATTTTATTATTTATCTGGAGCTGATGATACAGAATGGACTTAGAGATGTAGTTCTGGCCTCACTGCTGTCCCCTTCTTCGTTGAGAAACCATGTACTCCTTTCCATGACACTGGAGTCTTTGGTCCCTCTGTCTCTGTCTTCTTCCTAGACTTCTTCTTTCTACCTCCATTCCCACATATGCTAAGGTGTTTCCAAGAGCACTGCCCTTGACCTGTTGATTTTATCACTTCACACATTCTCCCTGACTGATGTCATTACTTTTCATCAACTTATTTACTGCAAATATGTAAAAACTAGAATGATAGGGTAGTTAAGACCTTGGATGCTAGAACCAAGGATTCAAATCCTGGTTCCAATATTTATAATCTGTGTGAGTTTTGGCGAGTTTTTGTAAAATGGCAGCAATAATAGTACTTATCTCATAAGGTTGTAGGGAGGAATAAATTGAACAAATATCACAGAACATTTAGAGCACTTAGTAAATTCTATGTCCACACAGACTTTCTAGAATTTCTAACCTCGTAGGACTGAACTGCTGGATTTTTAAAAATATGAATGTCTTATCAGCTTCTAAAATGCACCATGTCTAGAAGTGAATGCATTGTCTGTATTTTTCCCTCCCCCAATGATGCTCTAAATAAACTTTTAATGCTTTGTTGTTGGTGCAACTATTAAGGATTAATTACCCAGATGGTCTATTTTCCTTATGTCTTATCAAATCAACTGTTAAATTCTGTTGGTTTTATCTCCTATATACTTCTTGAAACTCCCCCTCTCTCCATCCCACTACCAGAGATCTATTAAGTCAGCCTTTTAATTTCTTCCATCTTAATTATCAAGCAGCAGCATCCTAACTAATCCCTCACTCTAGTATTGTCCCCTTCTAATCATCCCTCCACATACCTGCTGGAGCGATCAGCACTTCAGTGGCTCCTCATGACCCATAAAATAAAACCTAAGCTTCTTAACAAGTCATACAAGGCTCTGCTTCATCTGAACTGTCTTCTTTACAACTTCATTGTTTGCCACTCTATATCCTAAGTCCTGATAGAGGATAAAATTCAAGGCATAGAATGGTTCTACTTTCCTCTTATTTCCTCTGCCAGAAATGGATCCCTTTGCTTAACTAACTTCTACTCATCCCTATACCTCACAAAACATAATTTGTCTCTGTCATCCCATCACATCCTACTGTTGAGCTTCTCCCACTTTTCTTTAAAGTGAACAGCAATTTACTTCTTGAAGAAAGAGGCTTGATTTATTTATTACAAAATCCTAGCATGTAGTGTAGAGCCTCGCACAAGGTAGGTGCTTGGAGCATGTTTGTTGAATAAATGTCTAATTGGGCTCATCACCAGATACATAATGATTAATAACAAAGAAGTGAATTAAATAGCTTGGAGGACTAAGAAGGGACTGGGGATGAAACATAGAACTATGGGAAAAACAGCATTTAAGAAGGGAGATAATGAGGAGAAGGCAACCTGGAACCTTGAAAGTTGTCTGAGAAATAAGATAATATCCTTGAAAGAATAATGACAGGAAAGTTAAAGGAAGACAGAGTTCCAGAAGAGGAAATGGTCAACCATATCAAATGCCACAGGAAGGTATGGAAAAGGCCTGTGAGGTACCCATGAGGTTAGACAATTCCTGAAATAGTTAAAATATAGTGATGTGCACAGAAATTTAATTGATGGGACACCTGGGTGGCTCAGTTGGTTAAGCGGCTGCCTTCCAGCTCAGGTCATGATCCCAGCGTCCTGGGATCAAGTCCCACATCAGGCTCCTTGCTCAGCAGGGAGCCTCCTTCTCCCTCTGCCTCTGCCTACCTCTCTGCCTGCCTGTGCGCTCTCTCTCTCTCTGAGAAATAAATAAATAAAATCTTAAAAAAAAAAAAGAAACCTAATTGATGTGTATTTAGGAAAAAAAGAAAGGTAAAGTTGCAGAGAAAGCAAGAATAAATTGCCTTTCTATATGAGGCAATAAAATTAAAATGAAACAGAGAAACTCAATTATTTTTACATACATCTTTAATTCTGCTAAGTGGTAAATCTTTTGATAATGGCAATCAAAAGTCATATGAGTTATTTTCTTTAAAACATTCCATATGGGACTAAACCTTCTCCACCACTGTATTATTTGGGAGGTCTAGGCTTTTTTTTCTCAATCTTGTTTAACATTGTTGGATCTAGTCTCTAGAGTTCACTCTGCACTCCAGTCCATTCTCCACAGAACACCCAGAATTATTGCCTTCAAAACATAAAAGTTAAAAAAAATCAAAATTAAAGTTGCCATTCCCAAATTTTAAAATCTCTAATGGTTATAAGGTATCTCCAGTATATTATCTAAATTTGTAGTTTTGCATGTGAAGTGTGCAAAATTGGCCTCCATCTGCCTTTCTGGACTCATTTCTGTCACTTATGTTACTCTCCACTCTTTCCTGCCAGAGTTCAGCTCAGATGCCTTAGACACACCAAGCATTTTCATAACTCAGTGTCTCTATGCACACTGTGCACTCACCTGGCTAACCTATACTCATGTCCCAAAACTTAGTACAAATACCACTTCTTTTAGGAAGTTTTCAGAACTTTTCCAGTTGGAGTTAGTTGTTCAGACCTCTCTACTCCAAGCACATTGTTTAGCAACACAACATGTTTTATTGCCCTTTTAGAAATATCCTTTATTGAACTTGGAGCTCCTAGAGCATCCATAGAACTCAATGCCTGAGAAATACTCATTTGTTGACTATATAAATGAATGAATGAGTGGATACAAACTGCTAGAATCAAGGGTACAAAATTCAGTTGTTTCTATGTATATGAAATTGTTAGATATGTAAAATATTTTATAGTTTTATTTTTTTTATTAGATCGCTTTCCTATTTAAAAAAAAAAAAGAACTCTAACTTCATTTGGAGTGTGTATGTGTGTAAATCTCCATGGTGTAGCCGGACTGTCTGTTCCTATGTCTCTGACTATGAACCCAGGAAAGTGGTGTCACTTATCAATCAATGAAGAAAAGTGCCAGTCTCGAAGTGCTGACTGTGCATGTGCGAGGGCAGCTAGACTGACAGTACCCGTTAGAGGATTCAGAATGTTCATTTAATCTCGGGAAAGTCTTTGAGATGAGGGCATAAATGAATAGAGTAAGAAAACTGAACTGGAAAGCAGAGTAGTCCAGGTTTTAAATCAAAGCATCCAACCAGACACTAAAGATAAAAATTAATTATTTATGTTTTCCAACAGAAGGTATTTGTTTAGAAATATGGGTTAAAAATTGTTTGCCATAAAACTTCTGTTCACTCGGGATTTGTAGAAGGTGAGCAGACACCTGAATATTCATAAGTGTTCTCTACCTGTTTGAACAAATTTGATACCTTTCTATGGAGCAAATTCTCTGAATCAGTTCAGGTCTTCTTGGAGTCAACATAATTAAGAAATAAAAATGATAAATCTTCAAGTATCAAGATTTTGCTATTTACAATGAGAATTCAAAAATGGATTCACTGTGTTGGGTTATGAATTGGAGGCTCTCTTGATATTTTTGTCCCGTGTGAGATTAGCCTCTTTCTAGATTAGGGTAGAGTTTAGGACCAAACCCCAATTCCCAGTGCCTTGTATTGGGTTCCCAGGGCTTCTAGATTGTCATGTGGCTCCGTGCTCTCAGCCCTGACTCTAGGAAACATATGAAGGAGTTCTCTGTGCCTCTGGCAGTGTTGCCCAGTTTTTTCAAGAAACTTGATCAAATCCTAAAACATCAAAATGATACAATTCTCAATATTTTAATTATGTATCTGCTTGTTAGTAATATTTTTGCAGACCTCTGAAAGAACATAACATAGTTTCAGCTGTTACTTTTGTGACAGTCAGATGAATCTGTGCCTTCAAAGTATACAAAACTTGCTGAGTAGAAGATAAAAATGACACAGTTACTGTTTTTATATTTATTTCTTTATTGTATTTGTACACTATATAGGTCTATGTTAAAGCATCTCTGCAGTAATCAAGATCTGTCCAATATAATGTCTTGTCTCCCTTTACTATCTCTGAAAATATCCCTATAAACTTTTACTTGTGTCAAGATTTATCCCATAACTCCTTAAGGAAGGTCCTATAGTACAGTCTTGGATCCCAAACTATGAGCTTCTACCCTCTAAAGACAGGGAATAGAGTATTGTCAAGGGGCAGTGAGTTGAATTTCTTCACTGTTATTAGTAGATGGAACAAAAAAATGTCTCCTATTCATTTAATGCAAAAGTTTACTGAGTTATTTCTTTGTGTCACACAGTAATTGTGACAGCAGCCTATAAGGTAGGATATATTTTAGGCCCATTTGAACATATGAGGTAAGAAACTGGGGCACAGAAAGGTTCAGTAACTTGCCCAAGGTAATTCAGGTAGTAATTAGTGGATGTTAATGTAGCATGATTTGAACATAGGCCATCTTTTTTTTTTTTTAATTTTGTATTATTTATTTGACAGACAGAGATCAGAAGTAGGCAGAGAGGCAGGCAGAGAGAGAGGAGGAAGCAGGCTCCCTTCTGAGCAGAGAGCCCGATGTGGGGCTCGATCCCAGGACCTTGGAATCACGACCTGAGCCGAAGGCAGAGGCTTCAACCCACTGAGCCACCCAGGCACCCCGAACATAGGCCATCTTAATTCATATTCCACATCTATAAAGAGATACCATTAAACAAGTAAACATGAAATTTAAGTGTTTCTGAATTACTGGAAGTTTTCACTGGCATCTTTTGACATCACAAAACACTTATCATACCCAAACAGCAAAAGTCGGCTCTAGAGCCCATAACTTCTGAGAAATACCTGAATTCTTAAAGATGTCTATAAATAGCTGCAAAGTACTCTCTGAGTGACCCTCCCTACCACTGTCATCAGACACCAGACCTTCTGCACAAAATAAAACTTCTGAAACAAGCCTAGCTATTTTATAATTCTTCAGGGGAAATTATGAGCTGTAATGATACTGGGAAATGACAAAATGGCCAAATTATGGTGCTACATGAAGACACATTAGATTGGACCAAACATGAGATCTCCCTTGAACAGTATCTGATGTCTCTCATCGCTATTAAATTTAGAGAGTATAGAAACATAACACTTAAGTTAAACTACTTGCCAGGACCTGTATGGATTCTATTGCTCATGCTTCTATTTTTTTCTAATGCCCTTTATCTCTCTTTTTCTTTTTTATGAGTCTTCATCTTTCAACATAATTCTGGGGGAAATTTCACTTTGATTTGCATTTCCGTCTTTTTCTAAATATAAAACATCCTGATCTCTTTGGAGGAAAGGTGCTACAGGACTGTAATATAGGGATAGACTAAAATTAGAAATATCATCACATTAACATCTTTTTCCCAATAGTTTGGTACTTTTGACAATGTACTATTTTAGTGAATCATGGGGTTTCACAGTGATTGTAAATTAAAGCTTTCCTTATGAAGACTGAAAATATGCCTGACTTGGTAAATTCTCAACTTTCTGAGAACTCCATTTAAGGGAATCAATGTTCACAGTCTCTTTTTCTTTATCTTAATATGTTATGTACACTAAAAAAGATTTAAATGTAAAAAGATTTACTGTGTCAGGTAAATCACGACAAACTTTTAGACCATTAGCTCAAACTAATGTTTTTAGACATGGATTTTGTTTCAGACCTAAAGAACTGAGGTAATGCAGACATG